>AWOL01S0001509.1:64612-84524 GCA_000715115.1 Nicotiana otophora
GGGTGATGCCGTGCCGTGATATGAGAGTTAATACACGAAGGGTGATGTCGTGCCGTTTCTATTTATTTTATGGTGAGATTGAGAGTAAAAGCACGAAGGGTGATGCCGTGCATTTTTCCTTTATTATATTTGTGCTCCTGTTGATTCATAGTATATAGGTTGTTCCAGTTCTCATTCTGTTGTAGCTCTTTATTTCGTATTTCCCCCAGCACGTTTCTCCCTCCCAATAATTCTTGTCTAATTCTTCATTACTGTTATTTGTGTATACATTGTTAAACTGTACATGTTGATTTGTAGGTGCCTTGCCTTAGCCTCGTCACTACTTCGTTGAGGTTAGGCTCGACACTTACCAGTACATGGGGTTTGGTTGTTCTGATACTGCACTCTGCACTTTCTGTGCAGATTTTGGTACTGGCTCGGGTTGATCGAGATTTTAGGTGTTGGACCTGCTATCCGGAGATTCAAGGTAGATCTGTCAGCGTTCACAAACCTTGAAGTCCCCGTCTATCCTTCTGTTTTATTGTTTCTTTCATTCAAACAGTTGTATTCTTTCAGACTATTACTTGTAGTAAATTCTAGAATGCTCGTGAATTGTGATTCCAGATCTGGGTGGTAGTAATTAAGGCAGTTTTTATATTATTCCGCACTTATTATATTTCATCTTAGCTAATTATTGTTATTTACTGAATGGAAATAAGGATTTGGTTTAATGATTCTCAAACGTTGGCTTGCCTAGCAAGTAAAATATTAGGCGCCATCACGGTCCCGACGGTGGAATTTCCAGGTCGTGACAATTTACCCAAAAGTCAAACCTTGGTCAACTCTTTCAACTTAAAGCTTCTAAAACAAGAATCATTCTTCCAAATCAATCCGGAACCGCTCGAAAACCAAAATCAGCCATACACGCAAGTCATAATACATAATATGAAGCTACTCAAAGTGTCAAACCACCTAATGGAATGCTAAAGCTAAAAACGACAGATCGAGTCGTTACATTGTCCCCCATTTAAACATACGTTTGTCATCGAACGTGCCAAGAGTAGTTCCAAAGCCATCAAATCACCATATAACCTCACCATACACATAACCATGGGTGATCCCACATCACCCTAATCCATATAAGCCCGACAGCACCACCTAACAGAGGATCCTTACTTCAACCTTTGTCCATAAACCTTAAAACCCAAATCCCCAAAATCCGAAACTCATTATATGACCTTATTCTTACATCTATGCACCATATAACTCTGAACAAGCAGAAACAAGTCACAACCTCAACCCAAGGTATAATCACATGATATCCCACATAACTCAGATACATGTAGCAATAACTTCCGACTACTATAGCTGCCCAATAACAATCTTGGTACTAGTAATACTCTTCATATCCAATAAAACCTCGTCCTGGACCTTTGCAACGCTGCCTATGATAAAAGAAACATGCAAAAACGCATAACCACCCATGAAATTAACAAGACAAAAAGCTCTTTCATCCAACAAGTGACCATTGCCCAATTCTGAGCGGAAATATGGTATCACTCTTCCAAACACTCCTCATCTCGATACGATAGTGCAAACTCAGGTCTAGAAACCTCATCTCAGCCAATACAAGCAGCCCAACTGACAAGTCACACCAAACCAAATGGGTTCTCACACAACACGTTCTGTACACCAAACAAGCAACAATTCAGAAAGAAAGTATCTAACTATAGAAAGAAAGCAAGGTATGAGGACTATTTAACAAGTATAACAAATATAAGAACAAAAGTACAATTTCATTAACTCATCCCACAAAGGGAAAATAAAACATGAAATAAACACACGAAAAGAGTATCCCACATAACATCCGTTGTAGCGCGCAACCTGATCCCAAATATATCAATCCACATAGGGATACCCATCGAGCCAAAATGCTCGGGATAACCAATCACATGTATGCCAACATCAAGCACGCTAGAGTGCACAAATATAAATGTGTAAAGATGAATAGGAATAATATAATACGAAGTAAAGCAAGCACAACTAAGATGCAATAGATAATCAACATCATGAGGGCAGCTCGCCCATATCGCCATAAGGCCTGAATGAGATTACAACATGCGTGTGAATAATCATATAACTTCACAACGCATCATAGCATAAGAAAGAAGCACATAACACAGACTGGGGCATGAATAACATCCATTTTTCCTGCTACTATACCCAGGATAGCAATTACATTAGAGTAACCAAACCTGATCTGATATATAGAATACACATTCTCATTAGGCTTACAAGTAGCCACCAAACCAATTTCGATCATCCCCAAACAGATGAATAACCTTCCAAAAAGTATATAACGACCTATCCATAACTCATACTATCAATTATCCATTTCTCAATATTTCTTCACAATCCACAATCAAGGAATAGTCTGCCTACGAGGACATCTAGCCCCTAAACCTCATGAATACCAGAATCTCTATACCTAATCTCAACCTCGCTACTCAAATGGCTGATACATCACTCATACTCCATCATCTTACAGAAAACACCCACATAGACATTTCATGCCACATAGCAAAACTTGAACCTCGAAAGCCCAAAACCAAACGATTATCATAACACTAGTCAAGCATCCGCAAGTCAAAACACAAGGTGCCTCCTAAAACCCACGCTCTTCTCATGCGATATCCATCTAGCATTCTCTTAAATTCTGAAATCGTCCATGCCATCTACGACTTGTGACCCATCCAAGAGAAAACCATAATGCGTAACATATTTCTTGTGGCAGTAGCAGACAGCCGGCTTAACCCATGGTCGAAAAACTCGAGAACTCTCTAAAACTCGTATGTACATAACCAAGCAATCAGAACTGAATTTTTCCTAACTTGACTGAGTCATGCAGACCGTCAAACCCAAGAGTACTGTCACAAAACATGGGTAAGGCATTACCACCCCAAAAGAACCAATTACCTTTATTGTTATGCCCAACACCACCGAGTTGACCCATTTCTTTGAATCCTCTTCAACTTTTCTTCAGGTTAATACATCTCCTTGTTGTACTCAATGACCCCAAACCAAAACTCACCGCAGGAGATCCTAACACAAACTATATAGCCTGAAATCTCATAAACCACTATTTTTCCTCTGAAACACCCCATAATTCTGCAACTGAGGTACCCACTCTGAAGAGACCTTTCGTGAATCTGAAGCTATTTCTATAACCTCTATGATGCTGAAATGTAGAATTATTAATGAAACAGAAATACCGCAAGTCCCAATACTATCCCATTCAAATCTCAGTCATTAACCATACGCAAATTCTTGGGAACCCTTCAATACCACATATATACCTCAGACCAAGAATGATATATCATATGACCATGCAATCCGATTGTCGATAGTAGACTCCCCCACTTGGCGCGAAGACATAGAATATAAAATCCGATGATCCACAATATCAACCTTTATAGCTCGTACAACTTCCATCATAAGACACCACAGATGACCTACTAAACGCATGTCCATCCTCGTGATAGTCAAGCCCGTTTCCTCGAGTACCTTCAATGACAATAGGAACCTTTCACTGAATAGAAGTGTAACGACTCGATTGGTCATTTTGTATAATTGTGCCCTGTTTCCCCTTTTCATTCTTCACACATGTGTGTTTATGCTTTTATGACTTGTGGTGTTGGTTAGCTTTGTTCCGGGAAGCTTTCGGGTTGATTTGGACCCTTGATTCTTGACTTAGAAGTTTAAATTTAAAAATATTTTCCAAATTTTGACTTTTATGAAAACAACCCTGGAACTGTGTTTTTATGACTCCTATAGCTTCGTATTATGATTTCAGACTTGGGCGTATGCCCGGAATTGATTTTGGAAGTATGTAGGTTGATTTGTGTTGATTGGCCGAAATTTGGCAATTTAAAGTTGAAACGTTTGCTTGTATGTTGACTTTTAGTTGTCGAGCTGGGAATTTAGTTTTTGGAACTTGGAATAGGTCCGTTATGCTATTTAGAACTTGTCTGCAAAATTTGGTGCCAGTTGGAGTTGATTTGATATGATTCGAATGTTTAGTTGTAATTCTAGAAGTTCTCGAAAATTTCTTTGAATTTCATGCATTTTAGAGTTCAATTCCTAGTTTTAGATGTTATATTTGTATTTTGATCACACCGAGTGAGTTCGTATGATGTTTTTAGACTTGTGTGAAGGTTTAGTTTGGAGCCCCGAGGCTCAGAAGAGTTTCAGACACATTTCGGACACGTTCCAGAAGTGTTTTGGACTGAAAAATGGAAGCTGGTATCTGGTGCCCTCTGGTGTGGAAATTGCGAACACTATGGTCGCATTTGCGACTATAGTAGGAATCATAGGTATCGCAATTGCGATGCCTTAGTCGCATTTGCGAACTTCTAGGCCAGGCTACGTTTGCATTTGCGATGATATTGTCGCAATTGCGAGGACAGCAGGGTTCACAAATGCAATCCCATCTTTGCATTTGTGAAGAGAATCCCAAGCCTTCAATGCCACATTTGTGAGGCTTATTTCGCAACTGCGATATCTGCAGCTGAATATAAGGGCTGAAAGTTGGGATTTATCTTTCACTCTCTTATTTTTGAACACTAGACTCGGTAGGAAGCGATTTGGAGAGGGGATTTTCACCTACAAACCAAGGGTAAGTTATTCTAATCTATTTCTAATCATATTCCATCAAAATCATGGGTAGACAAAATCTACCATTGGACCCGGGTTTTGATCGGGCGAGCCTCAGGTTAACTTTGTTGACTTTTTGGGAAAAGTGTAAAGAGTTTAACTTTTTCTATTGCAACAGAATTCCCTAGCATTGTTTGATGATATTGAGTCGATTTTGGTTAGATTTGAGCGCTGTGGAGGCGGATTTTAAAGGAAAAAATATTTTAGAGTGTTGAATTGGCCTAGTTGAGGTAAGTGTCTTGCCTAACTTCGTGTGGGGGAACTGTCCCTTAGGATTGGTATTGTTTGATTCAATTGTACTAAGTGAAATTCGTGTACGTAAGATGACGAGTGGGTACATGGGTTGTACGTGGTATTTGACCGATTTAGGCTACTTAGACTATTTCCATGCTTAATTTGAAATGTCATATCATGTAATAAATTCTCATAGTCAATTTATCCTTAATTGTGATAAACTATCCTTACATGGCTTAATTGACTTGCTTAGTACTTGTTCTATATCCTACTTGTTAAATTTCTCCCCATGCTTTAGTTGAACTTGTTGCCTCTCTTATCGTTACATGCTAACTCTTCATTGTTAATAATTATTGTTTGAAGTTATTGTTCGTGTTATCTCTTTCCTTATTGATTTTCGTTACTCAAAATAATTGTTCATGTTATCCCTTTACTTGTTAATTTCCATTATTTGAGACTCATTGTTAAATATTATCTCTTTTATTGTGAGTTAGTTTTATCTAATATTGTGGTTATTCAATATTTCTCTCATTGTTAAGTTATTTAGTGTTGAAGTTGTGAAAGTCCTTAATACGTTAAGGCGATGTTGATTATTGATGAAATATCTATCTTATTGATTATTTTTCATCCATTGTTGTTGTTGATATTCTTGTATACGTTGTGGTGGGGCCATGGGCTATTGTTGTGGAAAAGTTGATATTGTTGCCGTTGGCATGTTATGCTATATGGGCACTTGGGGTGCAAATTGTTATTGTGATATATATTGACGTGCATGTGGCGGTACGAGGTTTGGGATTTATGTGCATGCGACAGTATAGGGTTGGATTTATGTGCATATTGCTTGTAGGGGAACTACGTGAAGCCACGCGATGTCATAAGGTTGGCTAAAGTACGTGTAGCTATTTCGGGATAATTGTTTTAAAGAAAAACCTATTTCAAATGTAAGGCTCACACGGCAGTATAAGGAAAGATTGTGATTGAAATTGAGAATCGTTAATACGATGCGGTACCTCAGTTATGATTCTTTATTATATGAGGCGGTACCTCAGTTTTGATTTCATTATACACGAGGCGGTACCTCGTTGTGAGTTTTGCTATTCGTTTCATGTGGAAAGGTGTTTTTGGTGGAAAATATATCTTGTTGTGTCATTCCTTATTGTTCTAGTAGTTGTTGTCAGTACATGATCATTGTAGCACTTTAGTTGCTTCTTTTATGCTATTTCTATTATTGATTTCCGGTACTAGTGCTTGCTATTATCTTATTCCGTATCAGTTGTTTCTTCACTTTCCCATTACATATCTCTATTACATTTTCATACTATCTATTTTACATCCTAGTAGGTGTCTTGACCTGACCCCGTCACTACTCTAATGAGGTTAGGCTCGATACTTACTGGGTACCGTTGTGGTGCACTCATACAACACTTATATACATTTTTTGTACAGATCTAGGTACGTCATCTCGTGTCGGTTGTTAGATATTTCTTGCTAGCTGCCTTATCAGAGAGTTCAAGGTATGCCTGCTCGACGTCCGCGGGACTTGAAGTCACCTTCCCTTATTCTCATTTACTGTTGTATTTCCTTTCAGACAGTGATTTAGTAGTACCCTAATTGTATTCTGTAGAGCTTATGACTCAGTTCTACTGGGTTTTGGGGTATGTATTGTGAGATTCTACTTTCGGAAGTTTTTTTATCTATTATTCAGTTGCTTTAGGTAACTTGTTAATTATATCTGTTTAGTTATTATTATTTGTTAGGCTTACCTAGTCGTAGAGACTAGGTTCCTTCACGACAACCTGGTTCATGGGTGTTACGATTCATAAGCAGGTTTAGTAGAGTCTTGCAGATCGATACAGATACGTCTGTACTTATCTTCGAGAGGCTACAAAACGTTTAGGAAAAACTTCACTTCTTTGATTCCTTATCGTGTGAATTGGTTGATTTCGTTTCTAAATCTTTGAGTTACTATTCTCTCACAGATGATGAGGACACGCACCACTGGATTAGACGATTAGATACCCGCCCCCTGCTAAAGACGCGAGAGGCCGGGGCCAGAGCAAAGGCCAAAGAGGGGCACGTGGTGCAGCCAGAGCACCTACCTGAGCTGTGACAGAGGAGCCACCAGTAGCTCCAGTCAGGGGACAGGCACCCGAGGTGCCTATTGCCACCCCAGCACTTCAGGAGACCCTCGCATAGGTCCTAAGCATGTTCGGTACCTTAGCTCTGGCGGGGTTGATCCCACTTGCACCAGCCACATCTTAGGCTGGGGGAGGAGCATAGACTCCTGCGGCCCGTAACCCATAGCAGTAGGTCCAGGTTGATCATGTCCCAAAGGTTATACCAGTACAACCTGTTGCTCCAGTTTAGCCTGTTGTTAGGGCAGCAACATCTGAGGAGGAGCAGCTTAGGCTCGAGAGGTTCAAGAAGTACCACCCTCCTACTTTCAGTGGTTTGGCTTAAAAGGATGCACATGGTTTTCTTGAGGAGTATCACCGTATTCTCCTCACTATGGGCATTGTGGAGATGAGTGCGGTTGCTTTTACTATATTTCAGCTAAAGGGAGCGGCATATCAATGGTGGCGAGCGTACGAGGTGGGTAGACCAGCCGAGGTAGCTTCACTTACATGGGATCGGTTTTCAGAGTTTTCTTAAGAGAGTTTGTTCCTCAGACCCTTCGAGATGCTTGGAGCGCGGAGTTTAAGCAGCCGCTCCAGGGTGTTCTGACAGTGTCGCAGTATACTGTCCGATTTAGTGATTTGTCCAGGCATGCACCTGCCTTGGTTGCTACAGTCAGAGAGTAAGTACGTCGATTCATCGAGGGGCTTAACCACAATATTACATTCAGCATGTCTAGGGAGTTTGAGTCAGACACTCTGTATCAGTAGGTGGTTGAGATTGCATGGAGGTTGGAGGGTATGCGAGACCGTGATAGATATGATAGGAAAATCAAGAGGTCTCGTGGTACAAGATGATTTAGTGGCGGTCACGCTGCAGCTATAGCCCTTCATGGTAGGGTCTATGTGAGCCTTCCAGTTCATTCATCACCTCCAGCTTCTAGTAGTGCTCTGGTTGTTCCGACGTAGTAGGTTGCACACATTGCTCAGCCACTTTCTAGTGCACCTCCTGCACGGGGTGCCTTCAGTGGTTAGTCCAGCCGACCAGGCCCTTGCTAGTCCCAGCCGCCACACCCACTAAGAGCTTGCTTTGAGTGTGGCGATACTCGCTACATGGTAAGAGGCTGTCCCAGACTCAGGAGGGGTGCACCTTCTCAGACTACTCAGGCTCCACGGATTCAGCCATGTCCGCAGACTTCTCAGGCCATAATTGCTGCCCTAGTTTCTGCTCCACCCATACAACCCGCTAGGGGTGGGGGACGGGCGGGTAGAGGTTGCCCTAGAGGGGGAGGCCAGGCCAGATTCTATGCTTTTTCGGATAGGACAGAGGCAGTTGCTTCAGACTCAGTCATTACAGGTATGGTTTCGATTTGCCATAGAGATGCATCAGTCTTATTTGATCCGGGATCCACTTATTCATATGTGTCATCTTACTTTGCTCCATATTTGGATATATCTCATGATTGTTTGAGTTATCCTATTTATGTGTCCACACATGTGGGAGATTCTATTGTTGTGGACCACATGTATCAATCGTGTTTAGTTGTTATTGGTGGTTTTGAGACCATAGTTGATCTATTGTTGCTTAGTATGGCAGACTTTGATGTTATCTTAGGCATGGATTGGTTGTCGCCATATCATGCTATTCTTTATTTGTCAGGCCAAGACTCTGACGCTCGCTATGCCAGGTTTACCATGGTTAGAGTGGAGGAGTGCATTAGATTATGTTCCTAGCAGGGTAATCTCATTTCTAAAGGCTCAGTGGATGGTTGAGAAGGGGTGTGATGCTTATCTAGCCTTTGTGAGGGATACCAATGTTGATACTCTTACCGTTGAGTCAGTTTCTTTCACGCCCCGACCTCGGGGAGCGCGACCGACGCTCAATTGAGTTACCTCAGTCGAGCAAGCCTGCATAGTGCCGTCTACCCAACTCACCTACACACAAAGAGAAGAATACATTTCATTAATAAGTCAATAAGATTCATGTGAACAACACCGGTTCATTTCCATTAGTTATGTCATTGACAAGTCTTCAAAACAGTACATTGTACAATCATAGTTAAAGTGGAATAGACGATACCATTACAACATTTTTAGTTTAACTTTCCCAAAAACAGATACAACCCACACTATGTCTACGGAGCCTCTAACAAGAATAGAAGAGTGCTATCACAGTTGCCGGCAACAAGGACCCAGCTATACCTCAAAATGCTATGTACAAAGGATAGAAGATACAAGACCTCGAAATGAAGTGGGGCTCACCAAATCAGCTAAGGAGAGGGTGTGCTACTATCACTGATCAATACTACCTGCTATGGAACCACCTGCATCCATTAAAAATGCAGCGCCCCTGGCAAAAGGGACATTAGTACATATGGAATAGTACTAGTATGTAAAACTAAACACCCGCTCAAGAGAACGAGCAACAGTAAACGGAGAATAAACACGATATCAATAAGAGACTCAAATCGTATCAAAGTGCCACATTAGGGGAAACCTAAATTTCACATAGGGTTTCATAATTTAAGATGGGATATCTTTAGAACCGATATACCATCGTGTTTTAGTACGGAGTCCGATCTCAGCCCGACTGGCTAAGCCGTCTCACCCAGAGACATATTCTCACAATACCACCATGTGTGCTGTATGGCAGGCGATCTCAGCCTGATCGGCGAAGCCATCTCACCACAATGCCGTTGGGTCAACATTACATCACATCTAGCTAGCAATAATCTCATCCCATTTAAGGGAAAAACATCTCAACACACCAATCTCATCCCATATAAGGGGAAACCATCTCATCACATTAACATGAGGATTTACCCCTCAATCACTCCTACACCGACACATGTAGTTTCAGGATTAGGTTGTTCCGACCTACCCTTCCTTAGTGGCTAATCGATACTCCCAAAGCATTTGTTATTAAAAATATTTACCACTCAATTCATATTCTTTTACATGTCATTCATTTTATTGACATCCTTGGCCATAACACAATATCCTTCTTGGAACATTGGTCGTACTTCATAATTCAGCTCATTATTCCATTTTGAATCTTTATCATGAATAATCAACAAAAAGGCCTTTCAACATTAAGACTTTAATCCCATACTTGAGAAAATTAGGGTCTTAGGAACATATGATTTCTTACATAATTGACATGGTAGCTTTCATAAGAATTCACGCTTTCAAATCATAACATAGTAACATGCAACCCATACTTAAACCACATCCTCAACATTAACTTAACATAACAAGAATATTTGGAATATATATTGAACATATAATTATATCTATAAAAGGCTTATTTGATAGAAATTCAATTTATAAAGGGCATATGTACCGCACAATTGGTGCCCAAAATTGTTGTCGCCTGGTTGGGTCTGCGGTAGTTATGCGGCCCAAAGATGTGTTCTGCGGTCGCACAATGCACCGCAGAATTGGTCTGCGGTCACATAATGCACCTCAAACCTTCCTCCAATCTGGCCCGTCACTGATTCACTCTGCGGCCATTATGCGATTCGCAGAGTGAATGACTTCTTCTAGCAAAAATATTCCTTTATTCCCTAGCACATTGTTCAACCCCAAAAAGTCCGAGCCTAGTTCGGCACCACGAAAATTTAAATTCCATTGCAAAATTTTATGGGTCCTTACATCCTCCCCCACTTAAGATTATTCGTCCTCGAATGAGGGTCAAAATTCACCATTTGTGTACAATGTGGCCCAACTGTTAATTCACACACACCGGCAGTTTCAAAATTTGGCTAACTCCCTAAATTTCCAAAAATTTTGCCAGAGTCTCCCCTGTAACTGGGCCTATCCACCTGTCAGAGAATCTCAAAAACCAATCCTAACACCACTACCACAATATAAGGATACAAAATAATACGAAAACAACACCGGCAACAATTTCATCATCATTGCATTTCCAAGAGGAAGTATTCTTAATACAAGATGTATAGGGGAAATCATAATTTGCAGAAATTTAGCTCTCAACATCATAGATGCAATTACATAGCTATTCAAATACATTAAGGTGCTTCTTCTTCATTTCTTCCTCGGCCTCCCAGGTGGCCTCTTTAACCTGCTGGTTTCTCCATAACACTTTCACAGAGGTAATTTCTTTATTTCTCAACTTTCGGACTTACCGATCAATAATAGAAACTGGAATCTTTTCATAAGTTAATATCTCATTAACTTCAATAGTCTCAACGAAACAATGAGTGTCGGGTCTCCAACAACTTTTTTCAACATAGACACATGAAACACCGGGTGCACTAATGACATCTCAGGTGGTAGTTCAAGCTTGTATGCCCTTCATGGGTGAAACCTTCAAGAATACCCATTCATCTTCCTTGAACTCCAACTCCCGACGACGAACATCCGAATAGGACTTCTGACGACTCTGAGCAGTCTTCAACCGCTCCTTAATGATTTTAACTTTTTCCATAGCCTGATGCACGAGGTCTGGCCCTATCAACTATGCTTCCCCAATCTCGAATCACCCATTAGGAGATCTACATACCCTATAATATAAATCTTTAAACGATGCCATCTGAATGCTAGTACAATAACTGTTGTAGTAGGAAAATTCTATGAGCGGCAAATGATCATCCTAGCTACCTTTGAAGTCAAGAATACAAGCGCGCAATATATCCTCAAGCGTCTGAATAGTCGTTTCTACCTGTCTGACAGTTTGTGGATGGAAGGTTGTACTAAGATTCACCTGATTACCCAAACCTTGCTGAAATTTCTTCCACAACTTAGCCGTGAACTATGCCCATCGATCTGAGATAATAGAAACAGGAGTGCCATGCAACCTGGCTATTGTTTTGATATACAACTGAGCATATTGTTCTGTTGTGTTGGTAGACTTAACAGGTAAGAAGTGTGTTGATTTCATGAGTCGATCCACAATCACCCAAATAGAGTAGAATTTGCGAGGAGTGTGAGGTAGCCCTACCACAAAGTCTATGTTGATCATTTCCCATTTCCACATTGGGATTTCTATGTTCTGTGACAACCCACTAGGCCTTTGGTGTTCGGCCTTCACTTGCTGGCAATTTGGACATCTCGCCACAAAGTCCACTACATTCCTCTTCATATCGTTCCACCAGTATACTTCCCTAAGATCATGATACATCTTTGTAGAGCCCGGGTGCACGGAATACCTAGAAGTATGAGCCTCGGTCATGATTCTTTCATGGAGACCATCCATATTTGGAATGCATATCCGCCCTTGGTACCTTAGGGTACCATCATCCACGCCAAGAAAAAATGCCATGGCCTTATGTTTTTGAATTCCCCCTTCAATTATACCAACAATGAATTGTTGTATTGCTTTTCCCTAACTTCCACAACAAGTGATGATTCAACCCTATTTTGCACAATCACTCCTCCTTTACTAGAATCCGCAGGACGAATTCCCAAACTAGCTAATTGATGAACCTCCTTGGCCAACAGCCTTTGATATGCCTCCACGTGAGCCAAACTACCCATAGATTTCTGGCTAAGAGCATCCGCCACAACATTAGTCTTCCCCGGATGATACAGGATATCGATGTCATAATCCTTGAGTAACTCAAGCCATCTTCTCTGCCTCAAATTCAATCCCTTCTGTCTGAAAATATACTGAAGGCTCTTATGGTCTGTGAATATATCCACATGGACCCCATACAAATAATGATGCCAAATCTTCAATGAAAATACCACCGCCGCAAGCTCTAAGTCATGTGTTGGATAGTGTTTTTCATGATTCTTGAGTTTCTTAGAAGCATACGATATCACATTTCCATGTTGCATTAATACACACCCAAGTCCGACACTTGAAGCATCACAATATACCACAAATCCATTCGTACCCTCTGGTAGAGTCAGTACCTATCCCGTAGTTAATCTTGATTTCAACTCTTAGAAGCTCCTTTCACAAGCATCTGACTATTGGAACTTAACCTATTTCTGCATCAATTTAGTCAACGGAGAGGCAAGTGTAGAGAACCCCTCCACAAACTTCCTGTAATATCCAGCTAAGCCCAGGAAACTACGAATCTCTGTTGGGGTAGTAGGTCTAGGCCAATTTTTCAAAGCTGCAATCTTCTGAGGATCAACCTCAATTCCTTCTCTGGAAACGACATGACCCAAGAATGTAATAGATTCAAGCCAAAATTCACATTTCAAAAACTTCACGTACAACTGGCGTTGATACATAGTCTGCAAAACTACCCTGAGATTATTGGCATAGTCCTCCTGACTCCGTGAATAAGCAAGAATATAGTCAATGAACACTATCACGAAGGAGTCGAGGAAAGGTTTGACCCGATTCATAAGATCCATTAAATCCATTACCAGAAATTCAAAGTGCCCATACCGGGTCCTGAAAGCTATTTTCAGAATATCCTGCTCCTTGATCTTCAATTGGAGATACCCGAATCTTGAATCGATCTTGGATAAGTACTTAGCACCCTGTAATCGAACCAAGTCATCTATCCTTGGTAGTGGGTACTTATTTTTTATTGTAACCTTGTTGAGCTATCGATAGTCAATACACATTCTTAGCGACCCATCCTTCTTTCTTACAAATAGAACTGGTGCGCCCCAAGGCGACACACTCGGCCGGATGAAACCCTTCTCTAACAAATCTTTCAATTGTTCTTTTAGCTCTTTTAATTTTGCCGGTGCCATTCTGTATGGTGGAATAGATATAGGTTGTATGCCTGGCATCACATCAATCCCAAAATCAATCCCCCTATCTGGCGGGATCCCAGGGAGCTCATCTGGAAAGACCTCCGGAAATTCATTCACAACAGACACAGACTCAAGTGTAGGTGCCTTAGCATCAATGTCCATTACCTGGAGAAAATGGTAGATACACCCCTTGTTAATCATCTTTGTGGCCTTAAGGTAAGAAATAAACCTACATTCGGTACCACATTATCCCCCTTCCATTCAATCACTGACTCAGTTTGAAATTCAAACCTAACGATTCTGGTTCGACAGTCAAGCTTATCAAAACATGAGTAAAGCCAATCTATCCCTATTATTACATCAATATTGACCATCCCCAATTCAATGAGATCGGCCATGGTGTCTCGACCACACAACGTAACAAACCAATCCCTATAAACCCGCACGACCACAATAAACTCACCAACCAGAGTAGATACAGAGAACATATCATGGAGCTGTTCTGGTTCTATCCCAGATTCCATAGCGACATAGGGAGTGACATAAGACAAGGTGGAACCGGGATCAATAAGAGCATACACATCATGAGATTGGACAGTCAATACACCCATGACAACATCTGGAGAAGCCTTTGACCTCTGGCGACCCCTCATAGTATAGAAACGGCTGGGTCCTCCTGAACTCTGTGCGCCACCCCTAGCTGTACCATGCTGTGCGGGTGCTGGGGCACCTCGAGCTGGAGGAGGCGACGCAGATGTAGTAGCTAAAGAACTGGCTAGCTGTGTTGTACCCCTGCCCATGCTCTGGTGAGATGAACGGTAATCCCTCTTAATGTGACCCCTCATACCACACCCGTATCATATGGGCTGGTCCATGTAGCAGGTCCGAAAGTGCATCTTCTCGCACCTAGGGCATAGGGGCCTCCGCTGCTACTGAAATCTCCCACCTGGCCGACCCTACTGGTAGGATCCCCTATTGCCCTGGATAGGCCTAAAATGGTTCCTCTACTTCTGACTGGGCCCTAATGGCGGAGCACTGGCTGACGACTGAGCAAAAGACTGGGAAAGCCCTGATAACCCTACCCTGAAAGTTGTCCTACCACCACCACCACCACCAGAAGTACCACTTAAGTTGCCCGCTGATCGGGTGTTGTTGCTACCCTCTCGCTCCATTATATTGTTCAGTTTGAGGGTTTGTGTTGCTTGAGAAAATGCCACCATCTTATCACAGTTCAAGGAAGCTGTAACGGCCTCATTAATAACCAAGGGGCTAAGGCCCTGTACAAACCGGCACACTCTAGCCTCCATAGTGGCCAACATGTAGATGGCATATTTGGACAGGTGCGCGAATCTCATATAATACTCACACATACTCATGCTCCCCTGTTTCAGGTTCCCAAACTCGGTGACACGAGTTGCCTTAGTCTCGGCAGTCAAGAAATGATCTATAAAAGCATCGGCAAACTCACTCCATCTCTCTGGAGGGCTTCCATCCTCACGGGAATCCTCCCACATCTTAAACCAAGAATTGGCCACCCCTTTCAGGTGTTAGGAGTCCAACTCTACTCCCTCTGTCTCAGTAGCATGTATAACTCGGAGGGTCTTGTGCATCTCATCAATAAAATCCTGGGGGTCCTCCTCAGGATCAGTACCTGTGAACACTGGAGGTCGAACTGGAGAAATATGTTCACTCTAGAACTAGTGGAATCCCCTGGCTGAGTAGAAGAACTGGGTGCAACATGATCTCTATGTCTGGGAAGCCACTATTTTAGCCAACATCTGTATGGCTCCCTTTAGATCCCCATCAGATACACCGGGACCAGAAGCTAGGGCTAGAGGTGGAACTGGAATATCAGTTGGAGGGATCGTTGTACCCTTAGTAGGTGCAGGAACTGGTGCGGCCTGACAAGGTGTAGTGGTCGGGGGAACATTCTCACCCCTCGGATGTTCACCTGCATCATAAAGTAAAGGGCCAACTGCCACTCCTGGGTTAGCATTGGCTCCTTGGCCAGTTCTTGCTTTCTCGTTAGGCGCCATATACTGAAAATTAGAGCAATGCACAAGTTAAAAGAGGAACAATCTTACCATCAGCTTTATCGCACAATCTAGAATATCAAAGAAGGGTATTATTCCTGTCATGACCCAAACTGAAGACTAGCACCCGGGTTATACCTGCTGAGCACCAACGTACATTTTATCTAACCTTTCTTATTATCTTTAAAGGCTGACGAGATCAACATAAACGGTAGACATGAATTATGAACAACCAACAATGACAGATACATACATAGCATGGGCCGACAAGGCTTTCATGAGGCTATATATACAAGGTATGAGCTGCCATGCTGCCATGAGAAAGTATACAACAAAAATCAACCGACAAAGGAATCCAAACTATACATGAGTCAACACCTATCTATGACACTCTAAAGAAACATAAGTGCTGCAACATTGCCAGATCAGGGCCCCGACATACCCATAATGTCTATAACAATAGTTCATACCAAGACCACAACAAGTCCGGAGAAGGAAGCTTGCCAATAACCGCTGAACTGGGAAGCCTACTGTGGTTGGAGAGCTTCTCCTACCTGTCTATCAGGACCTGTAACATGACATGCAGCGTCCACAAATAAAGGGGACGTCAGTACAAACAAAGTACTGAGTATGTAAGGCAGGAAAGAATAAATAAGAATAGTAATGTAGACAGGGATAGAGAATATACAACCTGTAACATCTGAGTACCTCTGAGGGCTGCTGACATGAAATGCATGATACATATATATATATATATACATAAACTTTTAAAAACGTATGCCTCTGTGGGAATCATCATCATCATATCGTACCCGACCATAATAGGCTCGGTAAAAACATATCCGGCCATCATAAGGCTCGGTAGAATCATACCCGACCACGTGGAGCTCGGTAAAATCCAAATGATTAGTGGTTGAACAATAGTGCCGTACCCGGCCGACTATAACGTGAATCAGTTGAGTAAAATAGATACATATATATAATGCATGCTGGACTCATTGGAATCATATTCTGAACCTTTCGGAGTGACGTAAGGTCGGTATCCTTCGTACACATTATTAGGACTATCTCTTTATCATGAATCTTATAAGAATCATCAAGTACCAACAATATTGATAACATAAGAATAAGAGAAGCAACGTTAACATCAATTGTTCCATAAGAACGGAAACAATGTAAGTAGTGCTAGCTTTAAGAGTGGAGTATCTTTGGAAGCTCGTTCATTACATTATGTACAATCGGAGTCATGCAAAAGAAGGAAAGGGATAGCATCACATACCTTGTATATACTTACCAACCTCAACCTATGCAAATGTCATGACTCTTTACTCTACAATAATAAAAATGATACTATCTTTATCGTTTAAGCATCATAACTATTATGTATCGACTGCAACCTATTTTATGATGAAACAGACAACACGTCCCCTATTTATATGACTTCCCACAAGTTAAAACAATCACCAAAAAGCCCAAACAACATCTATAATAATCATATTGAGCCTCCCAAAATAGTCCACCAACCAACAACATTACTAACAAGCCTTTAAATATATATCTCACAAGTTCTAGCTTCAACGACTTAACCGTAACATGGATAATCTTAAATATATGTAAGGTAAGAGGTTACTTACCTTTAAACAGAAATAACAACTCCAATTTGATCTTAATTGACCACGAAATATCCCTCCAATGCTGCCACAAGAACAAGGAAGTGAAACTAGCAATCAATTAGGGTTTCTGGGCGCTAGAATAACTTTAGAAGACTTGAAATCACCTAGGGTTGATATTAAAAACTTGAGGGAGTATTTTACACTAAACCACTTACAAAAACCTCCCACACGAGCTGGAACAACACAAAAAAATCAGCAACAACAAGAAGAACAAGAAACTTACTAGCTCCACGGGATTCCCGACACTTGATCTGTGTTGTTTGCCTTTTGATTTGGTCATGGATCATGAGGAAACCTTGAGAGAGTGTTTATAGAGTTATAAGGTCTGAATATACTGAAAACTAATGACTTAAAACGGGCTTGAGGCGTGTTATATATATCCATATGTCTCAACCGCCTATTTGGGCCTCATATAGAGTTGTTTGGCGTAGTCTTGCGAAAACGCGAATATCTCTCTACTCCTAGATCGTATCGGTAAATGGTTTAATGCGTTGGAAACTAGACTCACAGATATTAAATTTTGTGGGTATATCACCCTGTAATACCAATTAAATTGGGAGAAAATCCTAGTAACATTTTACCTAACATTTAAGTAAAATTATGAACGTAAGTTGCGACAACCTTTGTCGACTTTTGTTTCATAACTCGTTTGACTTCAAGACTTATGATACGAATATTATATGATTAAAATACCTTAAAATATGACATCTTGGGAATATTAAGCACCTATAGTTTTACCCAGAAAATACGGGTTACAACATCCTTGATTCGTTTAACTTCTAATACTTGTTAACAACTCTTATACACCCTTGTATCGTTTAAGACCAAAAGGATTAACTTTTTATCATCTCAAAGATAATCNACCTATAGTTTTACCCAGAAAATACGGGTTACAACATCCTTGATTCGTTTAACTTCTAATACTTGTTAACAACTCTTATACACCCTTGTATCGTTTAAGACCAATAGGATTAACTTCTTATCATCTCAAAGATAATATCTTCTCGGATTTACATTGACTAACTTATGACGTGATCTAACGTATGCGAATATGGGTTGTAACACCCTCCACCCTTAGGAACATTCGTCCTCGAATGTAAGGGTTTATGGGGAGTCTAACGCATCGTGGATTCCGATGGAAATGTTCTGGCTAATTCTCCTCTATAAAATGGACACTAGCCAAACTTGCAAGTAGTTAAACCCAACCTATGGCCTTACAAGGCTATACAAAGCATTATGGATATGTACATTATCTAGAAAGAGTATTCTTAAGCTATTTAGAATTCATCTCATCTTCTTCTTCCCATGTCATTTCTTCCATATTCTTGTTCCTCCACAATACTTTGACGGAAGCTACTTCCTTTTTTCTCAGCTTGCGGACTTGTCGATCTAATATAGACACTGGCACTTCTTCATATGATAGATCCTCTGTAACTTGTACATCTTTGATAGGGACAACCCAAGAAGGGTCTCCAATACATTTCCTTAACATAGATACATGGAATACTGGGTAGACAAATTCCAATTCGGATGGCAATTCTAACTCATAAGCAACCTGTCTTATTCGTCGTAGAATGTTTTATGGCCTGATATACCACGGACTCAGCTTACCTTTCTTCCCAAACTGCATAACACCCTTCATCAGTGAGAGCCTCAGGAAAATCCAATCACCGACCTCAAATTCCAAATCACGACGTCGGACATCGTAATAATACTTTTGCCTGCTTTGTGCCATCCCCAGTCGCTCTTGTATCACTTTCACCTTCTCAATGGCTTGGTGAATCAAATCTGGCCCATATAATTTTGTCACATACTTCGAACCATCCAACTGGTGATCTACATCTCCTCCCGTATAGTGCCTCGTATGGGGCCATTTTAATACTGGAATGGTAGCTATTATTGTAGGCGAATTATATGAGTGCCAGATGGTCATCCCAATTCCCCTTGAAATCTAGAACACATGCTCATAGCATATCTTTAAGTGTTTGAATGGTACGTTCAGCCTGTCCGTCAGTCTGCAGAAGGAATGCAGTGCTGAGATTCACTTGTGTGCCTAAACCCTTCTAAAAAGACCTCCAAAAGTTAGCCGTAAATTGAGCTCCACAGTCTGATATAATAGATACCGGCACACCATGTAGCCTAACAATCTCCTTGGTATACAACTTCGCATAATCTTCAGCCGTGTAAGTTGTCTTAACTGGAAGAAAATGGGAACATTTTGTAAGTCGATCAACTACCACCTAGATGGAGTCAAACTTATGATAAGAGCGAGGTAATCCAATAATGAAGTCCATATTAATCACCTCCCATTTCCAGGTCAGAATCTCTATATTTTGAATCAATCCATCGGGTTTCTGATGCTCGATCTTTACTTGTTGACAATTAGGACACTAGGCTACAAATTCTGTAATAGACTTCTTCATGTTATCCCACCAATACTGCTCCTTAACGTCATGATACATCTTTGTCGAGCCGGGATGGA
>AWOL01S0001509.1:89076-158676 GCA_000715115.1 Nicotiana otophora
AGTGCCAGATGGTCATCCCAATTCCCCTTGAAATCTAGAACACATGCTCATAGCATATCTTTAAGTGTTTGAATGGTACGTTCAGCCTGTCCGTCAGTCTGCAGAAGGAATGCAGTGCTGAGATTCACTTGTGTGCCTAAACCCTTCTAAAAAGACCTCCAAAAGTTAGCCGTAAATTGAGCTCCACAGTCTGATATAATAGATACCGGCACACCATGTAGCCTAACAATCTCCTTGGTATACAACTTCGCATAATCTTCAGCCGTGTAAGTTGTCTTAACTGGAAGAAAATGGGAACATTTTGTAAGTCGATCAACTACCACCTAGATGGAGTCAAACTTATGATAAGAGCGAGGTAATCCAATAATGAAGTCCATATTAATCACCTCCCATTTCCAGGTCAGAATCTCTATATTTTGAATCAATCCATCGGGTTTCTGATGCTCGATCTTTACTTGTTGACAATTAGGACACTAGGCTACAAATTCTGTAATAGACTTCTTCATGTTATCCCACCAATACTGCTCCTTAACGTCATGATACATCTTTGTCAAGCCGAGATGGACGAAATATCGGGACTGATGAATCTCAATCAAAATCTTCTCTCACAACCTTGCCACATTATGCACACATAATCGACCCTGGTATTTTAGTGACCCATCTCCTTCGGTCTCGAAACTCGTACTCTTACGCTGCCGAATTCCCTCTTTCAATCGTACCAAGGTAGGATCTTCATATTGCTGTGCTTTTACCTCGTCTACCAAAGATGATTATGTTGTATTCTGTACAGTAACACCTCTGTCATCAGAGTCTAACAATCTAATTCTCATATTGGCCAGCTGATGAAGCTCTTTAGTCAACCCATGTCTACCTGCCTTAATGTGTACTAAGCTTCCCATTGACTTACTACTGAGAGCGTCTGCCAAAATATTGGCTTTACCGGGATGGTACAATATCTCGACATCGTAGTCTTTCAGTAATTCAAGCCACCCACGCTGCCTCAAATTCAACTCCTTCAAAACTCTTGTGATCTGTGTAGATGTCAACATGGACGTCGTATAAGTAGTGCCGCCATATCTTCAAAGCATATATTACTACAGCCAATTCCGAATCATGAGTCGGGTAATTCTTTTCATGCTTCTTCAATTGTCTTGATGCATATGCAATCACTTTCCCATGTTGCATCAATACGCACCCCAAACCTATACCCGAGGCATCACAATATACCACATAACCTTTTGTTCCTTCTGGAAGAGTGAGCACGGGCGCGGATGTCAATCGATTCTTTAGCTCCTGAAAACTACGTTCACAAGTGTCAGACCACTGGAACTTTGTAGCTTTCTGTGTTAACTTAGTCAGACCCAAGAAAACGCGATCGGAAGTACCTGGGTCTGCACAAAAATGTGTAGAAGCATAGCATGAGTACACCACAGCGGCACCCAGTAAGTATCAAGACTAACCTCGGTCGAGTAGTGACAAGGCTAGGTCAAGACACCTACCAGACATAGAAACCTGTGCAGGATATAACGTAAAGATTTCAATGGAAAGAACATCAATGTAAGACTAACAGCAGAAGGATCACTAATTTACAACCAACAATGAAAATAATAGAAGCACAAATGGCAACAAGAAGCAACCAGGTAATAAAGCAATAACATAGTTAGAACACATATGCGATATGAATGAACTCAAATAAGGAAAACAAATGACAACTCAATTAATAAAATCGTTCCCAACGCATGAATTACAACAAGAATTTCCCTGAGGCACCACTCCTTGTAACCACAAATTATAAGCCAAAATTCCGAATTTTACACGTGTGGCATCTCGTGCCCACATTATCAATCACCTTCGCACGGCAAAGCCCATGTGCTACCATGTATATTATATCCGTGTCAAATATCAATTAAAGTGGTCGAGAGATATATTTAAACCCAATAAACCATAATAATAATCTGGAATAAAGTAAGGCATCAAATGAAATAATGAGTTTATTTTAGAAATCAAATAATGTAAGATAAGATCAAGTTATACGAAATAGAGTATCAGATAGGTTTAGTTTAGAAACCAATAAGATAAGTAGAAATATTGTGTTTAAACAGTGTAAAACGTCCATTAAATTAAGGAATTAAGTATATAATTTGTTAAAAGTAAAATGTGATGACAACTTTCAAGTATAGTAAAAATCAAATGGGGTGATGAATATAATTTGAAAACCTAATTAAAGTAAAAAAAAATATGATAACCATTTAAAGTAGTAAAGCATCAAGTGAGATAAAAAGTTTTATTTTGAAAGTCACATAAGTAAAGCACCTTAATAATTCTTTTATTTAGAACTGCTAGGTTACCAACAACTCAACCGAATATGAGATACTGACCCCACGCGCGTAAATTCACCTTTGACAAGCAATTTACCAAGAAATAATGGAGGCACAAATTGGCATGTTAAATCAACCCAACAAACCACGTAGAATGCATGACTCACACAAGAAGTCTCTATTGTTCTATTACTAGAATATCGACAGTCAACCAAATCTATTAGGGTGAGGCGGCAGATCCGCTTTGTGTAGAGATTGTGGTATTGGGATACACCTCCACCCACATGTATTGGGGTGAGGAGGCACAACTGCTTTGTGTAGAGATTGTGGTATTGTGATACACCTCCACCCGCATATACTGGGATGAGGCAGCAGGGCTGCTTTGTATAGAGATTGTGGTATTGTGATACACCTCCACTCGTATTATTTGGGGTGAGGCGGCAGGGCCGCTTTGTGTGAAGGTGGTTATAGAGGATCCCCGACGTAATATCTATAATGTTAATGGAAGCTCTTAATAAATTTGCTTGATGTTAACGGCTATCTAAGCCCTTTTATTGTTACCATGATTCATCATATTCATTTTGTATTTCCAAGCCCTTGAATAGGTGTATTTGTATTGTGTAAGTAAACAATGTGAACGGTCTATGAAACACATAGGTGTATTGTGTAAGTAAACACTGTGAACGGTCTATCAGACACACAGGTGTTTTGTATAGGCTATATTATGAACGCTCTATGAGACACATAGGTGTATAATATGATATGTGAACACTAAGGATAGTCTATGAAATGTGTATGTGTAAAATAAGAGAGGAAGGTGCCACTTTCATTGGCCTTTTTTGTACATGTTGTTACAATTACATTATATTATGTATTCCATGTATAGTTCATATGGCTCAATTGATCCTAAAAGATGTTTAAAATAATGTAAGTAGAATAAGACTTGAAATGTGATTCTATGGGATGTTTCGTAGTTTCTTGATGTATTTTATTTGCCTGTTATTTGAGGTACCGTATTTTCATATATTGTTTTGACTGCCTTACATACGAGTACTATTCCATATGTACTTACGTCCCTTTTTCCGGGGGCGCTGCATGTTGTAATGGATACAGGTACACTTCTATAGGATGATATGGATATTTGATAGGGATCTTCTTCACTACTCAGCTTATGGTGAGCCCGCTACAGTTTTTGTGGGTGTTTGGGTCTAGTTCATTTTATGTATATAGGTATCTATTGTCATAGAAGCTCTATGTACACTGTGGGTTATGTACTTAAAGTTTTGAGTTTTGTCATGTATCTATGTTCACAGTATTTAAGATATTTATAAAGCTATGTATCCATCGTGAGGAGAATTTTAGGCCATTGAGCCAAATGTATTCAATTTGAAAGTAAAGATCTAGTTATGTTTTGATAAATCATGCATGAGTAATGATGAGAGGTTGATGTAAAGTAGGCTTGCTTGACCAGGTTTACTCAGTTGAGCGTCGATCGCGCTCCCCGAGGTCGGGGCATGACAAACTTGGTATCAGAGCACAATTTAAGAGTCCTAAGGTGTCATGGAGATGTGTCAGTAGAGTCCCTTTTATCGGTGTGTTGCTGGCCGCACTTATAATAGGGAGGCTACAACGACATTTAGTAATGTTTTCTCTTCTTCTATCCTTGATCGTGCGTTAAGGTTCCGAGTTAGTCTCAGAGTTCCCTTGTTAATATAAAGGAATATTGGCACATCGTGCTATGAAATGAGAAAGGCCTAAGGATTAAAGGAATGATGCACATAGTAGGCATAATGTGTGAGGTGCCAAATTGTCCTCGTAATGGACGAAGGGTAAATCAAAGATACGACCAAGGTAAGGAAGGTTATAGAGTTAGTCTTGAGAGTCATGGCTGGTGTTGTTTTCATGTATATGGTACAATGCGGTGTTATCTATATGTTGTTAGGATTGATTTCTGGGATTCTCTGACAGGTGGATAGGCCAAGTTACAGGGGAAACTCTGTCAAAATATTTGGAAATTTATTGAGTTAGTAAAATTGGGAACTTTTGGTCTGTGGGTGAGGATTTATGTCACATTGGGTGTCTATGGCGGATTCTAACCCTCATTCGAGGACAAATGATCTTAAGTTGGGGAGAATGTAACGACCCGACTTGTTGTTTTGAACATTTACGATCCTTTCAACTATTTGAAGTCTTGAGTAGCTTCATATGATGTATTATGACCAAGTTTGAGTTTTTTTTGTATTCGGCCTCGGATTAGAGTTTTGATGTTTCCGTTAGGTCCGGATGGTGATTTTGTACTCGAGCGTATGCCTGGAATTTAATTTGAATATTTCTAGGATTTTTCGACGCGATTTCTTCAAGCATAAGTGGTATCACATTAAGCAAATGAGCTCCAAATTCAGTTTTGATTAAATCATTAGATCCGTATGGAAATTATGGAGCCATAGAAAAAATGAATCGTCAAATTAGGACATTGTATGAGAGAGTTATGCCCATTTTCGGGCAAAGTAGAAACGATTTCCCATCGCCAGCGCCCATGGTAGCGTGGGGCGCTATCCCTGGCACTGGAAATCTTAAGGTTCTGGAACCAGTGCCCCACGCCACCTGTGGCGCCCGAAACATTATATACTCATTTCGGGGTTCATTTTTCCCCATTCCTCTTGGCCAAATTTTGGGGGTTTCCTTCACTCTCTCAAGACCTCCAACCCTCCCCATCTTCAAGGTGAGTAATCTCTACTAATGTGGTGTTTCATTCCATCAATTCCACTCTAAAACTAACTCAATCCTCCATAAAATATATAGATCTTCAAGAAATTTCTTCAAGAACTCAAAGGAGGGTTTTGCAAGATTTCTTCTAAAAGGTAATCCTACACCCTTAGACTTACATGTATGGATATATTATGGGAATATGAGTATGAATTAAGTATTGGAACTTGTGGTATGATGATTGGTAGCCATAAGTTCCCTATTTAAATACATAACCATTGTAGAGATTGAAAGGTAATTATTTGATGGAATTTTGTTGGATGGGTGTGGATGGATGGTCATGTATGTGATGTTGGAAGTTATGAATTGTTTAAGAATGATGGTGGGATAAATTTTCGATAAATGGTAGTAGTTGGATGAACTAATTCTATGGTTAAGAGATGTAGAGATTCATGCCTACTAGGTGTTTGATAAAGTGCATTAATGACCTAAATTATAGAATTTGTTACTAATATTGGTCACATTGGATGTTGCTATTGTAGATTGAAGTTGCTTAGTGTATTGGATCATTGTAGTATAATTGACGGACGTATTTGAGGTATGTTGGGTAAACTCCTCTCCTAAAATTGAATCCCACGATGTTCTTGTAAGTCCCGAATAATTCATTATAAATTGACTATTCCGGATAAGCTTTGTGTCGAAAAGTATATGTTTAAAATGTATTCCGAACACTCTTGTCATATTATGATATCATACGAGAATGTGTTCAAGTATGGGATGTGTGTTAAGATGTTACGACTTCAAGTCGTGTTTCGAATGAAGGCTATTATGCCAAATTGTGTAAGAAATCTCGATGTACTTAAGACTCTTAATTACTCATGTGTGTAATGAAAGCTTTTGATTATATATGCTTGAAAGTGAAAAGGGTGAGTTGTGATATAAAGTGTGTCCATCGTGCCAATAATGAAAGTTATACTTGTGGCCAATGGTGCCAATTAAATGAAATGATGAGAGAAAGGTTATGAAATGATTCTTGATTCAACTATTCCAAATTGACTCCGAAAATAGAATTGTCTAAAAGCTTATGTACTCATGTCATGACCAAATGGGTTATGAAATGAGTCTTGATTCAACTATTCCAAATTGACTCCGAAAATAGAATTGTCTAAAAGCTTATGTACTCATGTCATGACCAAATGGGTTATGAAATGAGTCTTGATTCAACTATTCCAAATTGACTCCGAAAATAGAATTGTCTAAAAGCTTATGTACTCAAGTCATGCCCAAATGTGGTTGTACTAACCTATGCTATGCTTGGTAGGTATTTCCAATATGTTTTGAGCCCTTACATAATCACAAGTTGAAATGGTGTATTGCCCTTTTTGGGGAAAAGTATTTCAAGAATAAGTGGTGTGTTACTCATTTATGATTTTAACTTGTGCTTCAATTGCCAATTATTTTACTCCATTTATTGGAAATAAATCCATTGTGTTTAAAATATTCATTATCAATGAACCTAAAGTTGTGATTTCCGGAATATTCTATATGTTGATATTTATGATGATGATCCATGAAAGTATGGAATATGAAATACAACCATTCCGCCATGAAAGAAGAATCATATGTATGGCCAAGAGAGCCAATGAAATAATGATATTGTAAGTGGTTGAAAGTACAAATTAAGTGATATATGGTGTGAGGTTATGAGATGAACGTATTTGTACTTTTGTTTCCAATGTGTTATAAGCCCCTACGTTCTTGTGAGTAAAGGCTATGGTGTTCCTAAATATTTTGAATGCTCTTAATGTTCTATGATCACCCATGACAAGTACAAGTAAGTGATAGTATGAACATGAAATGTAGTCATTGCCTAAATGAGAATTATGAGGTGTTGTATATCCCAATGGTTTCAACTATAGTTGTATGCTTATGAAATAATGTATGTAAATGACTTCGATTGTTAAGTCCCCAAGAGTCATGTACCTAGATAATGACCTCAAGATGTCAAGGGAGTGAATAATAAGATGGAAGGGAGATGCCCTATGTTAAATGATGATGAACCTTAAGAAACGAAATTGGGCTCATGTGCCATTGAAATCGACTTATTGATTTACCATACATGTGCTAATGTTATGAGTTGTGTTTCTCCATGATGAGCATGAACATGAGGTATTCCAATAACATCGGAAATTACGACCGTAAATGTAATGACAAACTATGTCGCTTTGTGTAGAGATTGTGGTATTGTGAAACACCTCCACCCGCATATATTGGGGTGAGGCGGCAGGGCCGCTTCGTGTAGAGATTGTGATATTGTGAAACAACTCAAACCGCATATATTGGGTGAGGTGGCAGGGCCGCTTTGTGTAGAGATTATGGTATTGGGATACACCTCCACCCGCATATGTTGGGTGAGGCGGCAGGGCCGCTTTGTGTAGAGATTGTGGTATTGTGAAATACCTCCACCCGCATATATTGGGGAGAGGTGGCAGGGCCGCTTTGTGTAGAGATTTTGGTATTGGGATACACCTCCGCCCGCATATATTAGGGTGAGGATCCAGGGCTACTTTGTGTAGAGATTGTGGTATTGTGATACACCTCCATCCGTATATATTGGGGTGAGGCGTCAGGGCCGTTTTGTGTAAAGATTCTGGTATTGTGATACACATCCACCCGCATATATTGGGGTGAGGCGGCTGGGCCGCTTTGTGTAGAGATTGTGGTATTGTGATACACATCCACCCGCATATATTGGGGTGAGGCGGCAGGGCCACTTTGTGTAGAGAATGTGGTATTTTGATACACCTGCACCCACATCTGTTGGGGGTGAGGCTACAGGGCTGCTTTGTGTGAAAGTGGTTATAGAGGATCCCCGGCTTAATATCTATAAATGTTAATGGAAGCTCTTAATACATTTGCTTGACGTTAACGACTATCTAAGCCCTTTATTGTTACCATGATTTATCATATTTATTTTGTATTTCCAAACCCTTGAATAGGTGTATTTGTATTGTGTAAGTAAACACTGTGAACGGTCTATGAAACGCACAGGTGTATTGTGTAAGTAAACACTGTGAAAGGTCTATGAAACACACAGGTGTATTGTATAGGTGATAATGTGAACAGTCTATGAGACGCATAGGTGTATCATATGATATGTGAACACTAAGGATAGTCTATGAAATGTATATATGTAAAATAAGAGAGGAAGGTATGTAAAATTAGATTATATTATGTATTCCACGTATAGTTCATATGGCTCAGTTGATCCTAAAAGATGTTTAGAATGATGCAAGTAGAATAAGACTTGAAATGTGATTCGATGGGATGTTTCGTAGTTTCTTGATGTACTTTATTTGCCTCTTATTTGAGTTACCGTATTTTCATATATTGTTTTGACTGCCTTACATATGAGCACTATTCCACATGTACTCACGTCCCTTTTATCGGGGGCACTGCATCTTTTAATGGATGCAGGTATACTTCTACAGGATGATATGGATCTTCTTCACTACTCAGCTTATGGTGAGCCCGCTACAGTTCTAGTGGGTGTTTGGGTCTAGTTCATTTTATGTATATAGGTATCTATTGTCATAGAAGCTCCATGTACACTGTGGGTTATGTACTTAAAGTTTTTAGTTTTGTCATGTATCTATGTTCACAGTATTTACAGATATTTATAAAGTTATGTATCCATCATAAGGAGAAATGTAGGCCATTGAGCCAAATGTATTCAATTTGAAAGTGAAGATCTAATTATGTTATGATAAATCATGCATGAGTAGTGATGAGAGGTTGATCTAAAGTAGGCTTGCTCGACCGGGTTTACTCGGTTGAGCATCGGTCGGGCTCCCCGAGGTCGGGGTGTGACCTATAGGCCCGTATGTCACATGTATAAGTTTGTATACCATGTTGGGTCGTCCTATATCGAGTATTCTCTTATGTTTAGTTCTAATTATCTCATGACGACCTTTTCGGCTCATTTACCCATGATAGTATGATAAGAAGGATACGTTACGTTGGTACTCAGTTGAGTTAGGAACCGGGTGCCCGTCGTGGCCCTTCGGTTTGAGTTGTGACAAAAGTGGTATTAGCGTTGTTCTATCCTAGGGATTCTACAAGCCGTGTCTAGTAAAGTCTAGTTTATGGGTGTGTTGTGCACCACACTTATAAGCAGGAGGCTAGAGGGCATTTACGACTGTCACTCTTTCTTCTTACTCTAGATTGTGTGGTAGAGCTCAATTGTAAGAATTCAAACTCCTGAATTTTATTTTATTCATAATACAACGATACGTACATCCAGAAAAATAGTGGTAAGAGATTGAATATGGCTTTGGAAGAGTTGAGTCAGAGTAACTCAATTTTGCATCATGCTTATGATGAGTAAATGTAAGGTTTTCAGCAGATCATGTGTGTATTAAGACGTGTAAGCTTCTTGATAAGGCTCCATAAGGCATGAATATCTATCCACCCATTTGGTAAAAAGTAATGAGAGAATCAGAAGGTAGATACAAGTTTCAATAAGTAAAAGAAGCAAGGTGAAGAAGGGTACGAGGTACCCAATTAGTGAAGATTATCAGTATTTACAATTCAGGCAGAGAAATAAAAGCGCTCATAGTTACTTTTAAGAGTAACAGAGATATATACATATGACCACACTCATCTCAGTTATGACCTATGGAAGCTAATAAATATAGTTTAAGAGAAGGATAAGACATCAAGATCTAGCTGGGGTTAAAGTAACCCAAAATTGTGGATGGATTGTTAGCTAGCTAACATTTTCGAAGGATATTGCAGACGTGGTAATAATTTTGCTTGTGAGACACCCAGATGGTACACTCTAGAATAGTACAATCAGATATGAATACTAGAACGTTCAGGAATTTCAGAAGATATGCAGTGGAATACTAAAAAGGATAAATATTTACCTTAGCATGACTCCCCCTCCAAGTAAAAAGAGAATGTTAGGCGACCCGAAGAGCAATTGAGATGGAGCAAGGGGAACTAAAAGTGAAAAAACTTTTTGCTGAAGTTTTCAGAATAAGATAGACAAAGATATTAGCAGGAGAATAAGAAGAGCGTAAATGAAGCATTATGAGTAAGATGTGATAAATGGGTGATAACGGTAAATCAAAATATGACAGGATGATAGAGTCCATAGTCAAGTGAAGGAAAATTGGTAGAGATGACATGCCTTGAGACAATAAAAAGAGTATAATCCCTAAATTCATATCCTCATTTCAATAAATGAGTTGGTAACTCCAAAGTGATTACCAGAAGGAAAAGCTAGACCCCCGGAGTAACAAACAACAGTGTGGGATAGTAAACAATATAAAAAAATTAAACATGAATTAGGGACTGAAGGATTTGATAATAATTGATATCGTGAGAATTTTAGAGATCGTGTTCCAGCAATAATAGAATGGACAACAGAGGAATAACCTTTAAAGGTCATTGGGGAATACGTTTCCCTAAAGCAAGGACTATGACCAGAGTTAAGCTTAAGGGACTAAGTATGCCAGATACACTAGGTGTCATCCTCGTGCATAAGAAATTCAGTTATTCTTAGTACAAAAGGGTTTCGGCAAGGCGAGTAAGATTTCAGTGAAGATATAAAAAAAAACCGCCAAAGATGAAGAGGTAACTATGGAATAATAAAGGAGGAATGCGGTAAAAAGGAGAAAGGAATGAGATTGCATTTATTCAGATCCTACATATATGATACGACTCCAGAAAATTATGCAAGCACGGCGCCAGGGAGAGGCAGTAAGGGTTCCCACACCAGATGTTATTGATAAATAAGTTCGAATGAACACTTGATACATATGGAGGCAGTGCGAGAGGTAAGTTAAGACAAAGGACATAACCCAAGAGTGGTTACGCAAAATATACATATGAGAATGGACCAACGAGTAGTTTGTAGTTTATTCAATAATAGCCTAGTTATTGTTAGACAATAGGTCATAGATAAATCAACATATCATGCAAGATAAATGTAGTGAACCCCAGCATAGGGAATTCAGTCTCGTAAATACAAGATCACAATCGTTGAAAATATTTCAGATAGGAGTTGGGGTAGTTAAAGGTGCCATTTAAGTTTTATGAAAATAAGAGAGAGTTCCACTAAGGAGACAATCAAAATTTGAGTTCAGAAGTAACCCTACGAGCAGAAGGGCACGGAGGTATGTAACTAAGGATATTTATAGGCGAGTAAGAACATCGAAAATTCCTTCGGCTATACAATATAATAAGCTCGCAACTTTACAAGAGCCAGAAGGTCTCTCTAAGTACTACAACAAAAGACTAGCTGATGAAATAAGGAAAAAGGCTTCAACCTAAGCATAGTGACCTAAAGAAGAAATGATATTGCAAGAATAGTCTCACTACAACATTGTATTCACTCCATAAGAAAGTGGCACGTATCGTGACTGATGAACGGAAAGTAAAATCAAAAGTAACATTTGAGATCATATGAGTTGCACAAAATTATAATATATATATATATATGTGCACTAAGATAAGCCAAGTATTCATGCAGCAAGTGGCATAACGACTAGGAAAAGAAATTGCTTGCTTTTAAAGAAAATTAAGAAGGCATGGAAGGAATTATTCGATGAATGACCCAAAATTAGTTACGCTATGAACACACTTAAGAATTTGGAGTGTTATCTATGCAGCATATATGTTGATATTTATATAGCTATAGAAGACTTTGGTATAATGTAAAAGAAAGAATTGAGTCCACGTCACAGACAAGTGCTTGAATTGTTAGAAGGTTATATCATGGATGTTCCATAGCGTCCACGAAAGGCTAAAGTAATAACTAATACCCTGAGCCGCAGATCGGAAGATAGCTTAAGCCTACTTAAAGGTTGAGAGTGAAGAGGAAACTAAAGAGTTACATTATCTAAGTGAATCAGGAGTCTATTTATTAGACCCGGAGTATCCAAATATTACAGTAGTTTCGTCAGTAGCATATCATCCACCCTGTGGTTTCTAGGTACGGAGAGGTCTAGTTACGATAGTAAAGAAGAGTTGGAGACACCGTGATGCCTCGCTTGAGGTTCTAGAATAACATAAGGAAATCTATGGTGCTAGCAAGTTAAAGGAAGGCTGCGAGTAGTATAAATAGATATGTGTAGGTCGCAAGCTAAAGTATGGTAGAGCGAAAAGGTTTTAGGTAGACAGGAGTAAGGATAAGAAAAGGTGAGTGAAAAGGTGACAAGAATAGGTAAGTCCTCGGGATTAAACCCATCACAACAAGAGTGTTGATGGTTTCCGTAAGTTATAAAAAGCTCGATATAGCCTGAATGAACTCAGAGGAGTTTAAGACTAGGAGCATTTAGAAGAGATGGAATACTGCCCTAGTGCTAGAATAAGGGTGTGATTGCAATAGATAAAAGGATGACGTTTAGGACTTTGATTGGGTAATGATTCAAAGAAAAGGGATTTCATGAATTGTACAGGATTTGTAAGGCCCCATAAAATTTTACCAAGGGATTCAAGTTTTGTGGTGCCGAGGTAGGGTGATGTGTACGGATGTAGTAGTTAATCTTTGTGCCGAGCAAGCTCGCCGCGGTACAGACTTTTTGGGTTGAAGAATGCATAGAGGTATTGGTGGAAAAGTTTTGCTGAAGGGCCAGCTATGCGGTCAGATTCACGACTACAAATCTATTCTGGGAGCCGCATACCCGTCGCAGAGTTGAGCAGAAAATGGCTGAAAATTAATGGTCGTTTTGCGGTCCATTCTGCGATCGCAAATCTATTTCACGGTCCGCATTTTCCATCGCATATTTGGCATGAAGAATTTTGTTGGATAATTCTGCGGTCCATTCTACGGCCGCATAAGTGGTCTGTGGACCGCAGACCTGTCACAGACCGGTCCAAACTAGCCTTGTTTTTGGCATCGTTTTTGCGGCCCATATTGCGGACCGCATATCTGTTATGCGGTCCATTCTGCGACCACAGACCTGAGTTCAGAGGGTCCATTTTCATATTTTTATAACCCGACCCCCATTTTGATAAATAGCCTTTGAGGCTTATTTGAAACGAATGTCTGGTAAATTTAGAGAGAGGTAAGAGTATTTTAGAGAGAGAAGGGGAAGGCCTAGCATTCTAAGCACCCATTCTTGCACCAATCTTCAAGAATCAAGGAAGCTACTCACCAGACCACAATCTATCCGGATAAGTTCCTGTCCTATACCACTCATGCAAGTTATTTTAGGGTCAAAGTATATTGTGGGATTGGAATTAGGCCATGCATGTTACAATATCTTGTAGTATGTGGGGTTAATGAACTATTTTGGGTAGTTTCTTGTTGAAATTGTTTGAGGGGGGAAGGGATTACCATTGTAGAGATTTGTAGTCTATTGTGCATACTAGGTGTTTGACAAAATTTCTAAGAGGGTTACACCAAGGGAATCCTTCTAATTATTAACTTATTTTTGCTATTTTCTATAGATTGTTATTGCTAGAAGTGTTGGGGCATTGTAGTAACTTAAGGAAAGCTCATGTAAGGTATGTTGACTAAATTTCTTTCTTGGAATCGATTTCCATGATATTACCATAAGTTTCATGTATGGTTGGCCCATGTTCCTAATTCCCACGTTCCGAGTTATTCCGTACAAACATTACTATTCCAAATAAACTTGTGTTGGAAGATATGTACTAGAAATGTGTACCGAATTCTCCTATCATATTGTGCTCTCCTTCAGGAATGTATTCAAATGTGACCAATGCGTCGGAATATTATGATTTCAATCTTGTTTTTAATTGCAAGTTGTTATGCCCAATTGTGAAACAAAACTCATTGCGCCTAAGACCCCTATTGTTATTATTCATACTTAAGGCCTTGATCCCAAATGCTCTTATTGTTGATGACCTACGAATATGCTTGAAAGTGAAAAAACTAAAGTGAGAGATAAAATATGGCAATGGTTGTTGTAGCTAGTGCATTTGATTTGAAGTCGTATTTAAATTGTAAATCACCATGACCTCCTTTATAAATATTTCCAGTGTGATTTGAGTTCTTACGTACTCAAGAGTTGAAATTTTGTATTGCCCTTTTGTGAAGAAATATTTAAAAATATATGGTGTACTACTCGCTTATGATTCTTAACTTGTGTTGTGATTACAAGTCACTGTGCTCCATACTTTTAAAGGGATCAAATGTGTTTAAAGCCTTCATTACTAATGAACTTAAAGTTGTGATTTCCGGAATATTCTATATGTTCATGTTTATATGGGTGATCCTTGAAAGTAAAGAAATGAAAGTGTGAATTGTGAAATACGGTCACCGTTCCATGAAAGAAGAATCATGCATATGGTCAATAGAGCCGAGGAAATAATGATGTTGTGAATGGCTGAAAATACTAATGAAGCTATATATGGTGTGAAAGGTTATAAGGTGAATAAACGAGAAAGAAATATATATATATATATATATATATATAGATATATATATACATATATATATATATATATATACATATATTCATATTTTTGTTTCCTTTGTGTGCAAAACAAAAATATTTTTGGGAGTATCATTAGCAAACCGAGGAAGGGTGAGTTATAGGGCCCACACCCGAAACTACACGTGCCAGTGTAGGAGTGAATTGTTATTATTTCCCTTATTTGGGATGAGACTGAAATATTGATGTGATTGTGATTATTCCCCTTAATTGGGATGATATTGATATTAGTTGTGAATTGGAAAGTCAAACCACACGGCATATGTAGGAAGGCAGCCTAGCCGATCGGGTGGAGATCAGATGCCATGTTGCGCACATGGTAGTACTACTCTTGGTAGCACCTTTTTTCATATCACATGTCAAACCACATTGTCCGTGGGGATATGGCCTAGCCGATCGGGTGTGATCGGACTCCGTACTAAAATACGGTGGTATATCGGTACTAATGATCTCCTAACCAAATATATATATTATTTTTATATTTTAAAAATTGTTATGTTTTAACTTGGCATTTGGATATCATTGATTGTTATTTGTTGCTTCCATGGTGTTTCCCCTTATGATATTGGCATTCTATTTTGAAAGAGGACATTTAGCTTTACAAACTAGTACTATTCTACATGTACTAACGTCCCTTTTGCTGGGGCGCTGCATCTTCAATGGATGCAGGTGGTTCATCAGCGGGCAGCTTTGGTCCTTGTTAGTAGTCACTCTCTATTCAGCTGGTTTTGGTGAGCCCTACTCTACTCCGGGCCCAATGTTATTTGATGTTGTACTTTGTGTTTTGAGCTATAGTCGGGGCCTTGTCGTCGGTACTTCCATATTACTCTTCGGTTGTACTTAGAAGCTCCGTAGACATAGTGTAGGTGGTGTTTGGTGTTGGGAATTAAACTGCAAGTGTTAGTATTCGGCAAACATGTTTTTATCATATTTATAAACTAGTAATATTTTGGAAATCATAAATGAACCTCTTTGAATAATGGGAAAGGAGTGTGGAGCACATTACTCTTCTCATGTATATCTCTTGTTATTAATGTTTATCGCGCTCCTCGAGGTCGGGGCGCGACATGATTAAAATACCCCCATAAGGTGAATCACATTAGGATGCTATGAAATATGGTTATTGAAGTATAGTATTGTCCCTAAGTGGATCAGGCATATAACTTCAGATGTTCGCCGATGAGACTTGAGCCCCAGTGACAATGTATTGGGTAAGAGGTTTCAAGTTATCAGTGGTAGATAATGGATCAACATTAAGGTGAATCAGCAATGGATTGATAAAAGTTACAAAGTATGAGATGAGATTAGGCCGTCATTCTTAAGATGAACAGTAATGAGAAAGCATTAAAGGACTTAGATTTATACATATAGAATAAGCAACGAGAGAGTAACCTAGATTTGGGTAGCAGATCTCGGTAATAATAAACCAAAGTAAGTGTTATGGTATAGTATAAGCTACCTAGATGTAGTAAATCCATAAGCATAGATAACCGAGGCTATGAAACAAGATATAGCAATATTCGTAAGTTTGACAAATTACCAAGCGAAGAACTTTAGTACATATATAGATTCCTAGAGGGTTAGTACACATATAGATGCCTAAAGGCTAGAGTAAAAAGGAGAGAAGAGTCGCATAGGCACGCATACAAGGACAAAGTTGTACAGGTTGGATGACATAAGGTAGAAACAGTTACGAGATTTGAAGAATTCTGACCACAAATCATGGTGTGAGAAAGAGGCTTAAAGGGGGGAATGCCTTGGCCTTTGGATTTATTCAAAGAACAGTTGCCTAGATGGAAAGGACACTATAAAAGTATTCGTAAGAGGTATAGGTAATGAGATAGATAAGCGCATCAGTCAACATTCGAGGACGAATATTCCAAAGGGGGTAATGATGTTACACCCCATATTTTCACACGTGAGACTATGTCATAAGTCAAGTGACGTAAGCTCAGAATGAGATCATTTTTGAAAGTACATAAAGTAAGTTAATCATGTTACCTCGGAGGTTATAAATCTTTAATATCATTAATAACATGTACCGAGAGGGTTGGAAAGCTTAGAAGCTAAACGAATTGAAGAAAATAAGATTCATCGAAAGTCGATAAGTTTGGGATGTTATAAAATGTACTTTGGGGTGAGACTAGGGTACTTAACATGATAATGAGGTTATTTTATGATTTATTTTAATCATATGATACTTGTGTGTTACGTTTTGAAGTCAAGCGAGTTGTGGAACAAAAGTTGGCAAAGGTCATCACAAGTTACATTCATAATGTGCTGAATATTAGGTCACATGTAGCGGACCTTTTCTCCTAATTTACTTGGATTTACGATATGAACCACATATCAAATTGAAGCTCTACGAGTTTAGTTTCTAACCAATTAAACCATTTGTTGATACAACATTGGAGTTGAGAGATATTCACATTGTTGCGAGACTGTGCAAGTAGCTCCCACTGGGACCCACTTAGGCGGTGGTTGACCTACACTTTAAAAACGATTTGGACGGCCTTTATTTCTCACTTTTCGACCCAACCTCGTCCATACACTCCTCTTAACCCTCCTATACTGATACCATAAGGGCTTCAAGTGATTCCAATGTTATTACACCATATTTCAACATCAAAAGTTAGTTCTAGTGTAGAACAACACCTCTTTGAGGTTGTGTTGTCATTGAGGATAATTGTGGGATGTGTTTGGCTGAAATTTCAAGTTGTTGATACTTGATAAGGTGAGTATAATAGCCTACGAATTGTGCTTAAGCATGCTTGTATGCTAGTTAAGTTGTTAGGATGATCAACTAAAAGATAATACTTGGATTAGCTTGAGATGTTATTCTTGGGGGATTGATTTGAAAGTTGCTCTTACGGACTTTAAGTGGCTGGAAATTATGGAAAATAAGTTGGCTATGATATTTTTAGTATGATTATGTTGGTTTACATGTCAATCTTGTTGACAAAATTGGTAACTAGAATAGAAATGGCTATAAAGAACTTAGAAGTTGTCCACAGTGATATTATCTTGTGTTAGGCTATGTCGGGTAACTTTGAAATTGAGTACAAGGTTGAAAATCCTTTAAGAGTTATTGGTTATTATACTGGATATAGTACTGAGTTTCATAATTAATGATAATGTGGTTGAAGGGTGCTAAAGGGATTCAATCCGAGCTTGCCGCTCGTCATAATATGTTAATGAAATATTTCATACCCTATTGTTGATGTTGTTCGTATTGTATTGCTCTGATTTTTTTTGTTGGTATATAGTATTGGAGGAGGCCCTTGTTACATGGGAGATTCTGCCCAAATTTACTTAAATGAGCTACTAGTTAAAGTTGCTGACTTAGCCTTTATTCAACACATATTTTGAATCTCCTTATGCTATGGTAGATCCTTATGCTATGGTAGATTGAGTTGAGTTGTTTGAAGAATTTCTTGGAATGTATTAAGGACTCAACGGAGTTAAGGTATGTTAAGCCTATCCCTTCCTTATTTTTAGCATGATCCATTTGATACAAACAAAATGAGCAAACACACAACTTTCACAAATGACTCTATTCTTAGAAGTACTAGGGGTGTCTATGCTCTTGATTCCCCATGTGTCCTATTATTATATCATCTCTTCATGGGTATGTTGATATAGTTTATTCCATGATATTAATGTCACGCCCCAACTGCGGGAAGCGTGACCGGTGCTCAACCGAGTGAACCTGGCCCAGCAAGCCTGCTAGATACTTTCTACCCAACTCACCCATGATAAAACATGATTCCATTAATTAGACAGTTGGGAGTTCATACATACAATACTAAACGTTTCATTAGTTACTTCACTTTAATATCTCAAAATACACACCTTTTTATAGGCTAAAGTGTATTAAGTGATTCATTCAAACATAAACATGAATTGTTTGACTTCCCCCAACACCCACATACAACCCACACAATGTATACAGAGCCTCCAAACGATACAAAGGAAACAATGATAGTGCCGGCAACAAGGCTCCGGCTATACCTCAAATCATGATAACAAAATGTACAAAAGATACATGACCTCGGAATGAGGTGGGTCTCACCAAGTTTTCTAGGAAGAAGGTGTACTGCTAACATTGGTCAATGCTACCTGCTGTGGCCACCTGCATCCATTAAAGATGCAGCGCCCCCTGTAAAAGGGACGTTAGTACTGGCGAATAGTACTAGTATGTAAAACTAAACACCATCTTAATAGAATGAATAATAATACAAGGGGGAACATTCAAGAATTCAATAAGAGCTTCAAATAACACTAAAACATCAAGTTAAGGATCACATAAGTTTTCAAGTCAATATTCATGTTATTAGGTTGGGTGATCTTTAGTGCCGTTATACCATAATACACAATACCACCGTATTCTTACACGGAGTTCGATCACGACCCGATCAACTAGATCGTCTCATTTGAGTCATCAACAATAACCACAATTTCAATTATCATTTCCACCACAGTCACCAGTATGTGCGCGGCATGGCGTCCGATCATGGCCCGATCGGCTAGGCCATCTCACCCAAGACATTAGCTTTTTCAGTCAATTATCTCACATCACACTTCTTTCATATCCTTTCAATTCATTGGCACTAATGGCCACAATTGTAAAGTCATTCTTGGCACTTGGGCCATATTTCATAATTTATGTTCCCTTTTCCATATTCAAACACCATTATCATTATCAACAACAATAAGGCTTTCCATTCAAGCCATTAAATTCACATAAGAGCAATTTGGGAATCTTAGGTACATAGAGGCTTTTCATACAATTTGGCATAACAGCCTTTATTTCGATCTTGACTTGAAGTCTTAACATTCATAACACATATTCCACATTTTTGAACACATCCTCAAATGGCAAGATGACATGATGAAGCATTTACAATAAATATTGAACATACATCTTTCAACACAAACACATTAGGAATAGCCAATTCAATAATGGTCAAGGACTTACACCCATTACACGAACACTGTGGGATTCGATTCTAAGAAGAAGGGGGTTTGGCCAACATACCTCAATTGAGCTTCCTTAAACTTTTAAAATGTTCCAGAATTCTTAGAAACTTCAATACATTTTTGAAATTTAACAAGTTGAACCAAAATTAGGAAGATGGTCATGATTCTAGCTCATTTGAGCATATTATCAAACACTAGGTGAGCATCAATGTTTTAAGGCCGTTTATGAAAAATTCCATCATTCCCCAATCCATTATTTACCATTTTTAGCTCACAACCTTCCCACATACTTCAATGATGCAATATAACACAATAACAACACCTATTGTAGCCTCGTGAGCAATATATTACCAGAAACAGAACACCCTTAACACCAACTGTACAAAAGATACATAATTCGTAAAAGGTAACCCTTAGAATTTTCATAAATTAGAACTTTATAAATACATGGCTATTCAAACAAATAAGGATACTTTTTCTTCATTTCTTCCTCGGCTTCCCTAGTAGCCTCTTCAACCTGTTGGTTTTGCCATAGCACTTTCAAGGATGCAATTTCTTTATTTCTCAATTTTCGGACTTGCCGATAAATAATAGAAACTGGAATTTCTTCATATGACAGTTCCTCATTAACCTCAATGGTCTCTACCGGCACAATAGCTGACGGATCTCCAACTACCTTCTTCAACATAGACACATGGAACACCGAGTGCACTAATAACATCTCAGGTGGTAGCTCAAGCTTGTACGCTACCTCACCAATCCTCCGAATAATATTGTTTGGCCCGACATACCTCAGACTCAATTTTCCTTTCCTTCCAAACCGCATTGTTCCCTTCATGGGAGAAACTTTCAAGAATACCCAATCGTCTTCTTTGAACTCTAAGTCTTTGCGACGAACATCCGAATAGGATTTTTGACAATTCTGAGCAGTCTTCAACCGCTCCTTAATGATCTTAACTTTCTTCATAGCCTGATGTACGAGGTCTGGCCCTATCAACTCAGCTTCCCCAATTTCGAACCACCCAATGGGAGATCTATATCTCCTACCATACAATGCCTCAAATGGTGCCATTTGGATACTAGCATGAAAGTTGTTGTTATAAGCAAACTCTATGAGTGGCGAATGATCATCCCAGCTACCCTTGAAGTCAAAAACACAAGCATGCAACATATCCTCAAGTGTCTGAATAGTCCGCTATGCTTGCCCGTTGGTCTGTGGATGGAGGGCTGTACTAAGTTTCACCCGAGTACCCCAACCTTGCTGAAATGTCTTCCAAATATTTGTAGTGAACTGAGCCCCTCGATCGGAAATGATAGAAACTGGAGTTCCATGTAGCCTGACTATTTCCTTGATATACAACTGAGCATACTGTTCCAATGTGTCGGTAGATTTAACTGGCAAAAAGTGTGCTGATTTCGTGAGTTGATCCACAATCACCCAAATTGAGTCTAACGTGCACGGAGTGCGTGATAATCCTACCAAAAAATCTATATTAATAATTTCCCACTTTCATATTGGAATTTCTATGTTCTGTGCCAACCCACCATGCCGTTGGTGTTCGGCCTTCACTTGTTGACAATTCGAACATCTTGCCACAAAGTCCGCCATATTTCTATTCATATCATTCCACCAATAGACTTCCTTAAGATCATGATACATAGTTTTATGTTTAGTGTACCATCATCCATGCCAAGAGTAAAAGCCATATTTTATGTTTATGAATCCCCTCCTTCAATTGCACCAAAAATGGATAGTTATATTGCTTCTCTTTGACTTCCACAACGTGCAACGATTCATCCCTATTCTGCACAATTACCCCTCCTTCACTAGAGTCCGCAAGACGAATTCCCAAACTAGCTAACTGGTGAACCTCCCTGGCCAACGACCTCTGACATACCTCTAAGTGAGCCAAACTACCCATAGATTTCCGGCTAAGAGCATCCGCCACAACATTGGCTTTCCCCGGGTGATATAGGATATTGATGTCGTAATCCTTGAGTAACTCAAGCCATCTTCTATGCCTCAGATTCATCTCCTTTTGTTTGAAAATATATTGAAGGCTCTTATGGTCCGTGAATACATCCACATGGACCCCATACAAATAATGACACCAAATCTTCAATGCAAAAACCACCGCCGCAAGTTCTAAGTTATGTGTTGGATAGTTCTTTGCATGATTCTTGAGTTGCCTAGACGCATATGGTATAACCTTACCGTGTTGCATTAATACACACCCAAGTTTGATTCTCTAAGCATCACAATATACTACAAACCCATTTGTATATTCTGGTAGAGCCAACACTGGAGCCTTAGTCAATCTTGATTTCAACTCATGGATGCTCTTTTCACAAGCATCAAGCCATTGGAACTTAACCGCCTTCTGAGTCAATTTAGTCAACGGAGAGCCAAGAGTAGAGAACCCCTCCACTAACTTCCTGTAATACCCTGCTAAACCCAAGAAACTACGAATCTTGGTTGGTGTTGTAGGTCTAGGCCAATTCTTTACCGCTGCAATCTTTTGATGATCGACCTTTATTCCTTTTCTGGAGACAACATGACCCAAAAATGTGACAGACTCGAGTCAAAATTCACATTTTGAAAATTTCGCGTATAATTGGTGTTGATGAAAAGTCTATAAAACTGCCCTGAGATGATCGGCATGGTCCTTTTGACCTCGTGAATACACAAGAATACCATCAATGAACACTATGACAAAGAAATCGACAAAAGGCTTGAAAACCCGATTCATATGATCCATGAAAGACAATTTTGGAGAAGTACCTAGCACCCTGTAACTGATCAAACAAATTATCTATTATTGGTAATGGGTACTTATTTTTTATTATGACTTTGTTGAGCTGCCGGTAGTAAATACAAATCCTCAGTGATCCATTTTTCTTCCTCACAAAGAGAACAGGTGCACCCCATGGTGACACACTCGGTCGGATGAAACACTTCTCTAACAAATCCTTCAATTGTTCCTTTAGCTCCTTCCATTCTGCTGGTGCCATCTTGTAGGGCGGAATAGATATAGGCTGCGAGCCTGGAATCACATCAATCCCAAAATCAATCTCCCTGTCTGGCGAATTCCTAGGGAGCTCATCAAGAAAGACCTCCGGAAATTCATTCACTACTAGCACAGACTCGAGTGTAGGTGCCCCAACATCGGTGTCCGTAACCCAGACCAAATGATAGATACACCCATTATTAATCATCTTCGTGGCCTTAAGGTAAGAAATAAACCTACCTTTTGGCATCACATTATCCCCCTTCCATTCAACAACTGGCTCATTTGGAAATTCAAACCTCACAGTCCTAGTTCGGCAATCGAGCTTGGCAAAACATGAATAAAGCCAATCCATTCCCATAATTACGTCAAAATCGACCATCCCCAATTCAATGAGATTGGCCACAGTGTCCCAACCATGCACCGTGACAACACAACCCCTATAAACCTATGCGGCCATAATAGACTCGCCAACCAGAGTAGATACTAAGAACGACTCAGAAAGTTATTCTGGTTCTATCCCAAATTCCATAGCAACATAAGGGGTAACATAGGACAAAGTGGAATTGGGATCAATAAGAGCATATACATCATGAGATTGGACAGTCAATATACTTGTGACAACATCTGGAGAAGCCTCTGCACTCTGGCGACCACTCATAGCATAGAAACAGTTGGGTCCTCCTGAACTCTACGTACCACCCCTAGCTGCACCACGCCCTGCTGGTGCTGGAGTACCTCGAGCTAGAGGGGATGCTGAAGATGTAGCAGCTGCCGAACTAGATGGCTGTGTTGTGCCCCTGCCCGCACCCTGGCGTGATGAATGACACTCCCTCTGAATATGACCCCTTAATCTACACCTGTAACGTATAGCTAGGTCCATGTAGCAGATCCCCAAGTTCATCTTTCCACACCTGGGGCATGGGGGCCTCCCCTGCTGCTGGAATCTCCCTCCTGATCGGCCCTGCTGGTGGGGTCCCCTGCTACCCTGATTGGGCCTGAAACGACTCCCCTGCTGCTGACTAGGCCCTGGTGGCGGTGCACTGGTTGAAGACTGAGAAAAAGACTAGGACGGCCTTGATGACCCTCCCCTAAAAGCTGATCTCTCCTCACCAAATGACTCTCCAAAGTTGCCCGCGGATCGGGCCTTGCTTGTACCTTCTCGCTCCATTCTGTTCTTCAACTTATGGTTCTCTATAGCTTGAGGAAATGCTATCATCTTTCCATAGTTCATATCTGAATTCAAGGTAGCTGTAGCGGCCTCATTGATAACCAAAGGGCTAAGGCCCTGCACAAACCGGAGCACTCTAGCCTCCATAGTAGGCAACATGAGAATGGCATATTTAGACAGACGCACGAACTCCATGTGATACTCCCACACACTCTTACTTCCTTGCTTAAGATTCTCAAACTCTGCGGCACGAGTTGCTCTAGTATCGGCCGGCAAAAAATGGTCAATGAAAGCATCAGCAAACGCACTCGCTCCCCTCCTCCCGAGAGTCCTCCCACAGCTCAAACCAAGAATAGGCCACCCCTTTCAGGCGGTAGGCGGCCAACTCCAATCCCTCAGTCTCAGTAGCGCGCATAACCCGGAGAGTCATATGTATCTCATCAATGAAGTCCTGTGGGTCCTCCTCGGGGTTAGCACCTGTGAAAATCGGAGGATCCAAATGAAGAAACTTGTTCACCCTACAACCAATAGTATCCCCTTATTGGTTAGAAAGGGTGGGTGCAACATTTGATCTCTGGTCTTGAGAAGCCACTATCTGTGTCAGCATCTGGATAGCTCCCCTAAGATTCCCATCAAATATACCAGAACATGAAGCTGGGGCTGTAGGTGGAATCAGAATATCAGTTGGAGGAACCGCTGCACCCTCAGTAGGTACAGGAACTGGTGTGGCCTCGTCAGGTGTAGTGGGATCAGGCAGTATAGCAGTAAGGGGATTATCCTCACCCCTCGGGTATTCACCCGCCTCACCAAATAAAGGGTCAACTGCCACTCTTAAGGCAATATTGGCTCATTGGCCAGTTCTTGCTCTCTTCTTAGGTGTCATGTACCTAAAGTTAAAGGAATGCACGAATTAGAGGAGGAACAGTTTCACAATCAGTTTCATCGCACGATCCAGAATATCAAAGAAGGGTATTATTCCCAAATGTCCAAGTAGCCTTCAACTTATAGATGTGGTCGACAACACATCGATAAGGAGGACTCTACTAGACACGGCTCCGAGACATCCTAGGAAACTTTAAAACCTTAGGCTCTGATACCAAGTTTGTCACGTCCAACCTCGGGAAGCGGGCCCGACGCTCAACCGAGTGAACCCGGCCGAGCAAGCCTGGTAGATAATTTCTACCCAACTCACCCATGATGAAAAAAAATATGATTCCATTAATTAGACAGTTGGGAGTTCAAACATACAATACTAAATCGTTTCATTAGTTACTTCACTTTAATATCTCAAAATACATATCTTTTTATAGGCTAAAGCGGAACAAGTGATTCATTCAAACATAAACATGAATTGGTTGACTTCCCCCAACACCGACATACAACCCACACAATGTCTACGGAGCCTCTAAATGATACAAGCAGTACAATGATAGTGCCAGCAACAAGGCTCCGGCTATACCTCCATACATGATAACAAAATGTACAAAAGATACATGACCCCAAAACGAGGTGGGGCTCACCAAGTATGCTAGGAGGAAGGTGTACTGCTAACAATAGTCAATGCTACCTGTTGTGGAACCACCTGCTTCCATTAAAGACGCGGCGCCCCCGGCAAAAGGGACGTTAGTACTGTCGAATAGTACTAGTATGTAAAACTAAACAATATCTAAATAGAATGAATAATAATACAAGGGGGAACATTCAAGAATTCAATAAGATCTTCAAATAACACTAAAACATCAAGTTAAGGATCACATAAGTTTTCAAGTCAATTTCCATGTTATTACGTTGAGTGATATTTAGTGCTGATATACCATAATTGACAATACCACCGTATTCTTACACGGAGTCCGATCACGTTTCGATCGGCTAGGCCATCTCATTTGAGACATCAACCATAACCACAATTTCAATTATCATTTTCATCACAGTCACCACCATGTGTGCGGCATGGCGTCCGATCGCGGCCCGGTCGGCTAGGCCGTCTCACCCAAGACATTATCTTTTTCAGTCAATCATCTCACATCACACTTCTTTCATATCCTTTTGATTCATTGGCACTAATGGCCACAATTATAAAGTCATTCTTGGCACTTGGCCGTATTTCATAATTCCAGTTCCCTTTTCCATATTCAAACATCATTATTATTATCAACAACAATAAGGCTTTCCATTCAAGACATTAAATTCACGTAAGAGCAATTTGGAAATCTTAGGCACATAGACGCTTTTCATACAATTTGGCATAACAACCTTTATTTCGATCTTGACTTGAAGTCTTCACATTCCTAACACATATTCCATATTCTTTAACATATCCTCAAATGGCAAGATGACATAATGTAGCATTTGGAATAAATATTGAACATACATCCTTCAACACAAACACATTAGAAATAGCCAATTCAATAATGGTCAAGGACTTACACCAATTATATGAACATCGTGGGATTCGATTCTAAGAAGAAGGGGGTTTAGCCAACATACATCAATTGAGCTTCCTTAAACTTTTAAAACATTCTTGAATTCTTAGAAACTTCAATCTATTTTAGAAATATAACAAGTTGAACAAAAATTAGGAAGATGGTCACGATTCTAGCTCATTTGAGCATATTATCAAAGACTAGGTGAGCATCAATGTTTTAAGGCCCTTTGTGGAAGATTCCATCATTCCCCAACCCATTCTCTATCATTTTTATCTCACAACCTTCCCACATACTTCAAGAATACATGCATGCAAGACAACAACCCCTACACCCAATAATTGTCTCTCTAATTGCCCCTTTTTTGTAAATTTCGAAATTAAGAGCTAGCGCATAAATTCTTACCTTTAGGATGAAGACTTCCTTTTTTAATCCTCAATGATTGAGAAAGAATTGATGGATAATAGGTTGAAGGTTACTCCCCCACTCTAAGAACTCTCTCCCACTTTAAAAATATCAGAAATGAGCTCAAAATGGGTTGTGGCACGTGTTTTAACGAAGAAGGGCCGGGATTAAAAACCCCAAAAATGAAGCCCCAGGATAGGATATGTGGTCGCATATACGACCGCAGAATATATATATGCGGTCCGCATATCGGCCGCACAAATTGGGTGCCAAAACTGGAGAGAAACTGACTGGGTCTGCGGTCACTATGCGGCCCGCATACCTGTTCTGCAGTCGCATAATGCGCCGCAGAATCTCCCTCCGCAAAACTCCAAGGCTGATTGTACGACAAGAGTGCGGCCCGTGAAATGGTTATGCGGTCGCATAATGGGCCGCAAAAATGACAACAAAATGATCCAGAAAAATTGTTTCACTCTGGAACAATTATGCATTACGCAGAGTGATTATGCGGTGGTAGAATGGGCCGCAGAAACGCCTATTTCTGCCAAATATTTTCCATCAACTCCCCAGTGTACTGTTCAATCCAAAAAGTCCGAACCACAGTGAGAAAGCTCGCCGTGAAGAATTTCTACTATTAATAACCTCTATGCCAGCCCCGGCATCACCGAACCCGGTTTTTAGGAAACGTTTCACGGGGCCTTACAATTAACCGAAGGCATATTAATCTTATGACATCCCGAGAGATTTTATTGACTTACTTCTTATGCATTGCATTCATTTATACATGTACATTGGACCCATGACCAGATGGAATTATATACACGTATATTATATATATATGGGGTATGAAAAAAGGTTATGGCGTTATATACGCACCATCACTTGATCAGCTAGTATACGTTGATGATTTCGCCCATAGAGGCCGAGATGATATGATGGGATGCCATCAGAGGATTGATGATGTTATGTACGCATATACCTATGCTTTATATGACATTTATACATATATGCATGACATTATAAATGTTTCATAATTCACAGAGCTATTCAGACTTACAGGTTGAGTTCTTTACTCCATATTTCTTTTATGTCTTTTATATACTACTTTCATGCCTTACATACTCGGTACTTTATCTGTATTGACGTCCCTTTTGCCTGGGGATGCTGTGCTTCATGCCTGCATGTCCCGATAGAAGGTTGCCAGTCCTTCTAGTAGGCTATCAGCTCAGCAGAATGTGTTGGTGCACTTCACTTGCTCCGGAGTTGCCTATTTGGTCAGTACGCTTTGGACATGTATAGATTGGTATGGCGGGGTCCTGTCCCGACCTTTATGATATTTATGTACTCATAGAGACTTGTAGACATATGTAATGTATATGGATGATTGTATGGCCTTGTTGGCCTATGTTTTGAGTGAACAAATGATCATTTCGGTCTTATAGGCCCGTATGTCACATGTATAAGTTTGTATACCATATTGGGTCGTCCTATGTCGAGTATTCTCTTATGTTTAGTTTTGGTTATCTCATGACAGCCTTTCCGGCTCATTTACCCATGATAGTATGATAAGAAGAATACGTTACGTTGATACTCAGTTGAGTTAGGCACCGGGTGCCCGTCGCGGCTCTTCGGTTTGGGTCGTGACACGATCATCTCCAAACAGACAAATAACCTTCCCAAAGGTCCATAGCAACCTATCCATAACTCATATCATCAGTTATCCAATTCTCAGCATTTCCCCACAATCTGCAATCAAGGAATAGTCTACCTACGAGGACATCTAGTCCCTAAACCTCATGAATACCAGAATCTCTGTACCTAATCTCAACCTCGTTACTCAAATGGCTGATACATCACTCATACTCTATCATCTTGCGGAAAACACCCACATAGAAATTTCATGCCACGTTGCAAAACCTGAACCTCGGAAGCCCAAAACCAGAAGATTATCATAACACTTGTCAAGCATCCGCAAGTCAAAACACAAGGTGCCTCTTAAAATGCACGCTCTTCTCATGCGATATCCATCCAGCATTCTCTTAACTTCTGAAATCGACCATGCTATCTATGACTTGTGACCCCATCCAGGATAAAAACCATAATGCGTAACATATTTCTAGTGGCAGTAGCAAACAGGCAGCTCAACCCATGGTCGACAACATCGAGAACTCTCTGAAACCCGTCTGCACATGACCAAGACATCAGAACTGAATTTCTCCCGACTCAACCGAGTCACGTAGACCGTCTAACCCAAGAGTACTGCCAAAAAACACGGGTAAGGCATTACAACTCCAAAAGAACCAATTACCTTTATTGTTATGCCCAACACCACCGAGCTGGCCCATTTCTTCAAATCCTCTTCGACTTTTCTTCAGGTTAACACTTCTCCTTGCATGTACGCAATCACCCCAAACCAAAACTCACTGCAGGAGATCCTAACACGAACTATATAGCCTGAAAGCTCATAAACCACTATATTTCCTCTTAAACACCCTATAATGCTGCAACCGAGGTACCCACTCTGAAGAGACCTTTCGTGAATCTCAAATTGTTTCTCTAACCTCTCTGATACTGAAATGTAGAATTATTAATGATACATAAATACCGCAAGTCCCAATACTATCCCATGCAAATCTCAGTCCTTAACCATACACAAATTTTGAGGAACCCTTCAATACCACATAGATACCTCAGACCAAGACTGATATATCACATGACTATGCAATCCGATCATCGATAGTAGACTCCCCTACTTGGCGCGAAGCCATAGGACATAAAATTCGATGATCCACAATATGAACCTTCATAGCTTGTACAACTCCCATCGTAAGACACTTCAGATCACCTATTAAGAGCATGTCCATCCTCGTGACAGTCAAGCATGTTTCCTCAAGTGCCTTGAATGACAATATGTACCTTTCACTGAATAGAAGACCCATACAAAACACGTAGTCTCTAGAACCACCAACTATCCTCAAATCAACACCCTTTTATGCCCCTACCACTATCGTGCTGATTAGGCAACCAATTAAATCTTCCCATGCTCGTACTTATCAACCAAATGTCAGAACCCACCGCACCCCCACGTGAACAACTGAATGACCTCATAATACATCCGCATCCTCAGTCTCGACAACACCTCGAGACAAAGATTGAGCATCCATGGCCCCTTGTAGCCCATTCGCAGCATCACGATCTGTCGGAGCATAGCTGATACTGAGTGCGCAATATCATACACGAGTGGATGCAAAGGAATATAAGGTATACACTTCAAGTTGAATCAATGTCGCACGATAAGGAATGAGAGAAGTGGAATATCCTAATAGTTCTGTAGCCTCTCGAAGATAATTATAGACATCTTCGTACTGATCCGCAAGACTCTACTAAACCTACTTACGACTCATATCACCTATGAACCTAGAGCTTTGATACCAATATTTCATGACCCAAAATCCCTTTACAACTAACAATGAAATAATAGAAGCACAAATGGAAACAAGAAGTAACCAGGTAATAAAGCAATAATATAGTTAGAACACATATGAGATATGAATTAACTCAAATAAGGAAAACAGATGACAACTCAATTGCACGAATTACAACAAGAATTTCCCCGAGGCGCTACTCTTCGGAACCACAAATCATTAGCCAAAATTCTGAATCTTACACGCGTGGCAACTCATACCCACATTATCAATCACCTTCGCACAACAAAGCCCACGTGCTACTATGTACATTATATCAGTGTCAAATATCAATTAAATTGGTCAGGAGATATATTTAAACCAAATAAATCATAATAATAACAATAATCTGGAATAAAGTAAGGCTTCAAATGAGATAATGAATTTATTTTAGAAATCAAATAAAGTAAGATAAGAACAAGTTTTACAAAATAAAGTATCAGATAGGTTTAGCTTAGAAACCAATAAAATTAGTAGAAATATCATGTTAAACATCCGTTAAAAAGACAGAAAAACAATGACAATTCACATAGAAAATATAGTTGCAACAGTAACACCTCAAGATAAAGGCATGAATGTATACACAAGGAAAGGATATCACAACATTATGCATGTCTCTCGTCCTCGCCTGCACGGAAACACCCTTTGTACCATGAACACATGATAATAAAAAAATAATGGCATGGCATCACCCTTCGTGCTTTTACTCTCATCCTCACATGATAATGTAAATGAAATGGAACGGCATCACCCTTCGTGCTTTACACTCTTCCTCACATGATAATGTATATAAAATGGCATAGGATCACCCTTCGTGCTTTACACTCTTCCTCACTATGCACATGTATATCAATAACAAGCAAGGTAGGAAGCATGAATAACATCAAGGAGAGTGATTAATCAAATATTCCAAAAGAACATCAATCACAGCTTTCAAGACAATAACAATTCAACAAACCTCATGAACCGTTACGCCCCAAAATCAGGGAGCGCAACCGGCGCTCAATAAAGTGAACCCTACCGAGCAAGTGTGTTAGATTTCCTACTACCCAAACTCATCCATAAATGGAGATAATACATATTTTCATTGATTAGACAAAAATGTGATCATGTCTACAATACCAATTCATTACCAATAGTTTCATCATTTTTAAAGTCTCAAATGGAACAGGTAATACAACCACAACATAATATAGTTTGACTTTTCCAGCACCAATACACAACCCATATTATGTCTACGGAGCTTAAAGAAGAGTATTATGATAATGCCGGCAACAAGGCCCCGGCTATAGCTTAAACACAATATACAAGGAATAAAAGATACATGACCCCGGAATGAAGTGGGGCTCACCAAGTCAACTGGGAAGAGGGTGTACCGCTATCACTGATCAATGTCTACTGATGTGGAACCACCTGCATCCATTAAAGGTGCAGCGCCCCCGGCAAATGGGACGTTAGTACCGTCGAATAGCACTGGTATTTATAACTAAACACCATCTCAATAAAATGAATAATATTACAAAGAGGAACAATCACAAAATCAATGGAAGCCTCGAATAATAACCAAAACATCAAGTTAAGAACCACATAAAATTTCAAGTAAATTTCCATATTTTCAGGTTGGAGATTCTTAATACCGATATACCATCACTCAGAATACCATTTTTCACAATACCAATGTTCACAATACCAATGTTAAGAATACCAATACCACCGCATTTTTAGCACGGAGTCCGATCACGACCCGATCGGCTAAGCTATCTCATTAGAGACATCAACCACAATCATTCTCAATACTAATACCACTGCACTTTTAACACGGAGTCCGATCACAACCTGATCGGCATGGCCATCTCACTAGGGACATCAACCACAATCACAATTTCAATTACAATTTCCAGCACAATCACCACCATGTGTGCGGCATAGTGTGCGGCATAGTATCCGTTCACGACCCGATCGGCTAGGCTGTCTTATTCGAGATATCAACCTTTTTATATCAATCATCGCATTTCATACTTCTTTCACATCTTTTCATTTCATCGATACTAGTGGCCATAATTATAAAATCATTCTTAACACGTTGGCCGTATTTAGTATTTCATGCTCACCTTTTCACTTTCTAACATCATCATCATCAACAACAACAACAACAATTCAAATCAAGTCATGTAGTATATATGAGAGCAATTAAGAATCTAAGGCACTTAGAGATTCTTCACAAAATTTGGCATAATTGCCTTCGTTTGAACTTGGCTTGAAGTCGAACATTTTTAATGCACAACCCCTATATTTTGAACACACCCTCAATTGATAAAATAACATGAATAAAGCATTTGGAATACTTATTGAACATATATCTTTCAACACAAACTTACACGGAATAGCCAATTTTATAATGAGCCACTCAGGACTTACATAAATTACATGAATATCGTGGAATTCAATTCCAAGAGAAAAGTTTAGTCAACATACCTCAATTTAGCTTCCTTAAACTCTAAAATGTTCTGGAATTCTTAGCAACTTCAATCTATTTTAGAAATATAACAAATTGAACCAAAATTTAGGAGGATGATCATAGTTCTAGCGCATTTGAGCATTTTATCAAGTACTAGGTGTGCATTAAGGTTTCAAGGTCCTTTTATGGAGGATTTAATCATCCCACAACCCAATCTTTACCATTTTTATCTCACAATACTCCTACACCCTTTGATAACACACGCATGCAAAATAAATAACTCCCATACCCAAGAATGTTTTTGCTAATTACCCAACCTTAGATAAATTTCGAAATTAAGGGCTAGGGTGTAGAATCTTACCTCTAGGATAAAGACCTAGTGAGTTTTCCTTGTTAATCTTCAAAGATTCGAGCAAGAATTAAAGAAGAATTTTTTGAAGATCACTCTCTCACTCTAGGGCACTCTCTCATGCTCAAAATATCAGATTTTAGCTCAAAAATGGTCCATTGCGTCTATTTGACGAAGTGGGGTCAGGTTAAAAAAATCAAAAAATAAAGCTCCGGAACAGGGTATGCGGTCGCATATGCGATCGCAGAACTGATATGTGGTCCCATATGCGATCGCAGAATTGGTGCCCAAAACTGGAACAATTCTACCTAGGTTTGCGGTCACTATGTGGCCCACAGACCTGTTCTGCGGTCGCGTAATGAACCGCAGAATAGTTATGCGGTCGCATATTCGATCGCATAATGGCTTCCAACCCAGCCCATACCTGCCTCACTCTACGGCCATTATGCGGTCTGCAGAGTGATTCTACGGCTGCATAATAGGCCGCAGAAGTGCATGTCTTCTTCCTAAATTTTTCATTTACTTTCCAGTGCATTATACAATCCTCAAACATGTAAGCCCAATTTGGCACCACGAAATATTATTTTTCCTTTGCGAAATTTTACGAGGCCTTACATGAACCTTATTGCTTAAGTATTTCAACAAGTCTCAAAAATGATCTTCAACTCAAGTATAGAGTCCAATATCTCAAGAATAACGGTCATAGCAATGTATTTGTGATTAAGTATAATGACGACCGAATTTAGAAACTCAATAATTTCACAAAAGCCCGTAAAATTTTAAACAAATTATAATAAGCTAAGTCATTGTTTCTAGCATTTAACTTCATATTCTTAATAATCTAGAAGTCAAGTAAGACATGAAACAAGAGGGTCACATAATTCTACAAGGCACAAATAATGATATAATTTACCCCGAGCATAATTAACCCTGGCACGTGCATATATGCTTGTCACCTCATATATGCATCACCCCCGTATGTAGCAAACAATATCAATTAGTGGAAAAAATACCCCCAATAAAGTTTGGCAAGACACTTACCTCAAACAAGCCAAGTCGATACACTAGAAGCGCCATTCCGCTCAAATCATCCTCCGAACGGCTCGAAACTAGCAAAAAATAACTCAAAATCATCAAATAATGCCATCGGAAGCAAACCCAATCGATAAAGATCGAATCTTTACACATTTACTCAAAGTCAAGAAACAAATCAAACCCGGGCATGCACCTCGAAACCTGACAAAACTCACAAAATCCTACAACCCATTCAATTAGGAGTCCAACCATACTAATTTCACTCAAATCTGACTACGAATCGATGTTCAAAAGTCAAAAATTCACTTTAGGAAAGTTTAGACAAAAACTGCCAATTTTCTCTTTAAAATTCATAATCCAAATATCAAAATCGAAGACAGATTCATGAAATATAATCGAAACCGAGTAGAAAACACTTACCCCAATCCATGTAGCAAAACTCGCCTCCAAAACCGCCCAAATCTGAGCTATCCAACTCAAAATGTTATAAAATGAGCAAAGTCTTCTAAATGGAGTACCTTATACACTACTCTAGGTATACATTTCACGAACGCGGATGGAGTCTCACGTTTGCGATGAACAAACACTTACTTCCACAAAATGACCCTATGCATTCGCGGCACAGACCACATGAACACGATGCACAACAGACCCAAACCTTCATGAATGCGGCAAAATACTTCCCGAACGCTAAGATGTGACCTCCAGCTTCCAGCTCCACAATACGAACACGACACAACACCGCGAACGCGGAAAACAATCAGCTAACCTTTAGGGAACGCGTTCCATATATCGCGTCCACGAAGAACAAATTTACAGTAGACCAAAACACACTTCACGATCACGGCTGGACCTTCGCGATCGCAAAGAATGCCAGAAGCAATAGGTAACAGTAGAAACCAGCAACATAAACATGGAAAAAATTCTCTGAAATCAATCTGAAACACGCCTGAGCCCCTTGATATCCCGTTAGAACATACCAACAAGTCCCAAAATATAACATGGACCTACTCGGGGCCTTAAATTCCACATAACAACATCAAAACCACAAATGAACTTTTAACTTTCAGCTTCTAAAACTCATGCCGAACCATATCAAATCAAGCCGGAATGACCTATAATTTTGTACACAAGTCCCAAATGACATAACAGAGCTATTCCTATTCCCGAAACCATAATCTGAACCTGGTATCATCAAATTCAACTCTCGGTCAATCTTATAAATATTCCAAATGTAAGGCCCCGTAGAATTTCGTAAAGGCATTTAAGGTTTCATGGTGCCGAAGTAGGCTTACGTGTTTGGGTTGAACAATGCACTGGTGAGTAAAGTAAAATTTTTGGAAGAAGAGGGCATTTGTGTGGCCCACTATGCGGTCGCAAAATCACTCTACGGACCGCATAATGGCCGCAGAGTGAAGCAGGTGCGGGGCAAGATTTGGAAGAAATTTGCGGTACATTATGCGACGGCATACCAGTTATGCGGTGCATTATGCGACCGCAGAATAGGTCTGCGGGCCGCATAATCACCGCAGAACCAGGCATGCTATATCACCTTTGGAGGCCAATTTGTGCGGCCAATATGCGGACTGCATATCCATTTTGCAGTTGCATATGCGACCGCATATCCTGTTCCGGAGCATCATTTTTGGGTTTTTATAACCCGACCCTACTTCGTTAAATAGATGATTTGTACCATCCTTTTAGCAAAAATCTAATATTTTGAGGGTTAGAGAGTGCCCTAGAGTGGAAGAGAGTTCTTCAACAATTTGTTCTTCAATTCTTGCTTGAATCTTGGAAGATTAACAAGGAAAACTCACTAGGTCTTCATCCTAGAGGTAATATTATACACCATAACCCTTCATTTCGAAAGTTAACTAGAAATGGTTAATTAGTAAGATAATTCTTTGGTATGGGAGTTGGTTATTTTGCATGCATGTGTTATCAAGGGGTGTAGGAATCTTGTTGAGCTAAAAATGGTAAAGAATGGGTTGTAGGATGATGGAATCCTCCATAAAAGGACCTTGAAACCTTAATGCACACCTAGTGTTTGATAAAATGCTCAAATGAGCTAGAACCATGAACATCTTCATAATTTTGGTTCAATTTGTTATATTTCTCAAATAGATTGAAGTTGCTAAAAATTTCAGAACATTTTAGAGTTTAAGAAAACTCCATTGAGGTATGTTGGCTAAATACTTCTTTAAGAATTGGAACCCCCATTACCCTTGTAAGTTCCAAGATGTTTATTACAAATCGAGTATTCCGAATAAGTTTTGTGACAAAGATATATGTTCAATTCGTGTTTCAAATGCTCTTATCATGTTGTATTATAAATTGCGGATGCGTTCCAATCTATGGATTATGTATCTACGTGTTATAATTCCAAGTCGGGATTTATGTGAAAACTATTGTGCTAAATTGTGTAGAGATTGTGATTGGGATTACACCTCCACCCGCATACATTGGGGTGAGGCGGCAATGCCGCTTTGTGTATGATTGTGGTATTGTTGTTGCACCACCACCCGCATATATATATTAGGGTGGGTGGCATGGTCGCTTTGTGTAGGTATTGGTATCGTTGATGTATTTTCACCCGCATATATTGGGGTGAGGCGGCATGGCCGCTTTGTGTAGGTTTTTAGTACTGTGGTTATACCTCCACCCACATACATTGGGGTGAGGCGGCAGGGACGCTTGAGTAGAGTTTTGGTGTTGTGCATACACCTCCACCTGCATATATTGGGGTGAGGCGGCGAGGCCTCTTTGTGTGAAAATGATTACAGAGGATCTCATCTTAAATTCTATAAATGTTATTGCCAGTTGTTGATAAGATTGCTTTGGCTTAAATATCTATCTATGCTATTCTATTGTTGCCCTGAATCATTATATTCATATTGTATTTCCGAATTCTTAAATTAGTTTTTTTTTTCATACTAGTACAATTCGACATGTGCTAACGTCCCTTTTGTCTGGGGCGCTGCATCTTTAATGGATGCAGGTGGTTCCACAGTGGAGGATATTGACTAGTGATAGCGGTGCTCTTTCTTCCTAGCTGACTTGGTGAGCCCCATCTCATTTCGGGGTTGTGCATCTTTTGTTTTGTATATGTTATCGTGTTTTGAGGTATAGCTGGAGAATTATTGCCGGTACTATCATTGTACTCTTCGGTATTTTTAGAGGCTATGTAGACTTAGTGTGAGTTGTATATGGGTGTTGGCAATGTTAAACAAGTTGTGTTGTACTTAAATCAAGTGTTCAACTTTAAACCATGAAGGTTTGTATTTTGAGACTTATTAAACGAAGTAACTAATGGTAATGAATTGGTATTGTAGACATGATCACCTTATTGTCTAATGAACGAAAATATGTATTATCTTTATTCATGGATATGTTTGGGGTAGAAGGAAACCTAACAGGCTTTCTCGGTGGGGTTCACTCGGTTGAGCACCGATCGCGCTCCCCCAGTTCGGGGCGTGACAAACATGGTATCAGAGCCTAAGGTTTTAAAGTGTCCTAGGATATCTCGGAGCCATGTCTAGTAGAGTCATTCTTATCGATGTGTTGTTGACCACATCTATAATTAGGATGCTACCTGGGCATTTAGGAATAATACCCTTCTTTCATGTTCTCGATCGTGCGATAAAGCAGATTGTAAGATTGTTCCTCCTTTAACTCGTGCGTTGTTAAAGGAGGTCCCGAGATTGTTCCTCCTTTGGATGATGTATTTGTACTTAGTGGTATGATTAGATGAGGTCCCGAGAGGCTTGAATGTGTTTTGGAACATTTGTTGGGAAATTAATTATATTAAGGATTTGATGTTTAACCATGATCATTATCGGGTCGAGATGACCTCTTTTCGGTGTTTTGAGTGCGCGAACAGGTTCGTAGAATGTTTAATGATTGAAATGCATATATAGTTTGTGTCCAGGTGGTTCCAAATGAGTTTTGGGTGGTAAAACGAAGATTTTCGATGTTTTATTTCTGGTATAAATAAATACGAAAATGCCATTGAGATGTTCTGATTTCTTTTATAATTTCAAAACATCATATCTCCCTTATATTAAGGCCAATTGGGTGATTCAAGAGGCTATCTTGGGTGTAATCTCGCAATGGTCATTTTGGGCTTATCAAACGTAAGTTTTGGGATCATCTAGGACCTGAATCAAGTTGGGATAGCTGCTAATTATTTTTCTTGTTACGGAATTTAGTTTCTTTTTTCTCACAAGGTTTTGGAGCTCAGTTTAGGGCGATTTTGGAAGTGATATTTACTACTTGGATTGGCGTAAGCATTTTTGACTCAAGTTTGTTATTATTTCTTGATTCCAACCTCGATTTTAGTGTTTGATTAATAATTTGAATTGGATAAACTGGGGATTTTAGTAAAAACTTTCTAAAACATAAATTGATGGTTTGAAGGCTGATTTGAGGTCGGAATTGAATGATTTTTGTATGGTTGGACTCGTACCGGAATGGGAGTTCGTAATTTATGAGTTTTGTTGGGTTCTGAGGTGCGAGCCTGAGGTTGACCTTTTGGGTTGACTTTTTGGTTTTCATCAAAGATCAAAGCTTTATTATCCGAAGTTATTTCCTAGGGCTTTTATTTATGATATTATGTTATTTCGGCTAGATTCAAGCCGGCCGGAGGTTGTTTCACACGGGAAGGGCTTATTAGAGTATTGATTTAGCTTATTTGAGATAAGTATCTTGTCTAACTTTGTGTGGGGGAAATTATTCCACAGGGTTTTGGTTTATTGTACTCTTTGAATTATGTGGAAGACCTGCACACGAGGTGACGAGTGTTTACACGGTCTTGTATGTGGCATTTGACCGGTTTATACTCTTAGGCTTATTTCTTGTATTTAATTGAAGTGGTTAGTACATGTTCTATCTTTTATTGTCAAGTTTAGTCTTACCAACTTTAATTATTAATTGCAATTACTTGTTGTATTCATGCCTTATCTATTACGTGCCTTAAGTGTTAATTGATTCTTTGTAATCATACCTTTATTTATGAACCATCACTACCTGCTATTTGACCTTGTGAGTCAACATGTGACTATTTTATCCGCTTGTAACCTTCTTTGTTTAGTTTCTTTATTTCGTTTAATTTTGTGATACGACGTAGTAGGTTGTAATTTGTTTGCTTAATTCATATTATTTAGGGATCGGATTGTACGCCGCAACAATATTGAAATGATATGGAAAGATATGATATGGAGAGATAAGGAAAGATGAGATGATATAGGTGGGATCGGGTTGTACACTACAACAGATTGATATGTTGTAGTTGTTTGTGACAGTAAAGTTATTATCGGTTGTGATTCTCATGGTTCATTCTCCGTTAGAATGGTTATGGTTAACTGTCGGTATTCTAGTAATGGAATGATAGAGACTTCTTATGTGAGTCATGCATTCTATGTGGTTTGTTGTATTGATTTAACATGCCAATCTATGCCTCCATTATGTCTTGGTAAATTAATTACCAAGGTGAATTTACGTGCGTGGGGTCAGTATCTCATATTCGGTTGTGTCACGACCCAAAACTCAACATGTCATAATAGTTCCTATCACAGAACGACGCAAGCCGACAATCACAATAAAACTAGGCATTTTGTATTAAGAATTAGATGAAGCAAGTTTAACAGTAATAACTCTCATAAATAGCTGATATGAACAACTGTGACTCGAATACAAACTTTTCCAAAATTCGGGTGTCACTAAGTACATGAGCATATATACAATAACATAGTTTGAAACACTGTCTAAGAAGGTAGAACAGTATAATTAAAACTGAGAGATAGAGAAGGAGAGTCAAGGTCTGCGAACGCCAAAACAACGTCCTTGATAATCTCCGAACGGGTAAAAACTCCAAGATTAGCAACCACCGTGCCCGGAAATATCTGGATCTGCACACGAGGCGCAGAGTGTAGTGTGAGTACAATCAAATCAATAAGTAATAAAAATAACCTTTGGATTGAAAGAAGTGACGAGCTCAACTAATACAACACAAATATAGAGTTTACAGAGCAGAAATGACAGAAAGTAGGAAAATAATATCTCCAAGAAAAACTCATTATCTGTTCGTACACAGTACAGGAAATGTAGACATGCTTCTAGGTTTAACAGTTAAGCTCAACACAGATAAAATATGCCAACTATGACTGATATGAGGAATATGACTTCTTTATATCTACATGCCAATATGCATATTATATGTGATGCAACCCAATAAAAACCTCACGTACTCACACTCTCAGAGTACTCAATCTGACTGTCTCAATTCTCGCTCGTTATACTTAGTCACTCAGTATTTGTATGGTGCCTGTTGTGTCGTGCAGCTCGATGCACGTATAGCCATAAGGCATGTTTCAGCATGCAACCCGATCCACATATAGCCATATTGCTTGCTGCGGCGTGCAACCCAATACACTTATAGCCATAAGGCATATTGCGGCATGAAACCCGATCCACATATATCCATAAGGCTTGTTGCGGCGTGCAACCAGTCCACATATAGCCATATGGCTTGTTACGGCGTGCAACCCGATCAATGAATGTCACTAACAATACGACTCTCAGGCCCCAACTCAGTCATCACTCTCTGCAGTCTTTCCGGCTAACAAATCTCATGCCAGTTAGCCCAAACAATGCTATATAACACAACAATATTAGTAACAACGACTGAGATATGATATGCAAATGATGGATGTGACTAAGTACAAAATTTCCATCTAAGCAAATAATTCAACAGTAGAAATGACCGTCGTGTGTCTCAATAGGATAAATATATAGCCTAACTTGATTTCTAACATGAATCTGTAGCTCAATTACTCTAACACATAGGGATCACATGAATGGCTACAAGGTCCGATGACTACACAGTCCCATGAAATTAACCGGATCACAATTTCTATGGTGCACGCCCACACGCACATCACCTAGCATGTGCGCCACCTCAACACCAATCACATAACATGAAATTCAGGGATTCATACCCTCAGAACCAAGCTTAGAAGTGGTACTTATGTTAAACCGCGCAAATCTCAATTCCAATAAGTCCTTGACTCGCGAATCGGCCTCCTAAAGCCTCAAATCTAGCCACAACAACTCGATACAATCAACACAAGCTATAAGAATCAATTCAATATGAAAATACTAGGTTATTAATCAAAAGTCAAAAAGTCAACTCAAAACGTCAACCCCGGGCACACGTCTCGAAACCCAACAAAAGTTACGAAATCCGACCACCCATTCAACCACGAGTCCAATCATACTAAATTTACCAAATTCTGATACCAAATCGTCACTCAAACTCCCAAATTTCACTCTCTAATCCCTAGCCCAAAACTCACAAAATTTCACCTTAAAAACATATAAACTAGGTGGGAAATTCAACGGGTAATCAATATTATTGAATAAAAATGAACAAAAGTGGATAACCCCAAGAAATCACTTGAAACCCCTCTCAAACATTGCCTTAATCCGAGATTGCAATGTCCAAAAATGATAAAAACCTCGGAACCCTTCAACCTATATTCTGCCCAGTGCTTTGCACCTGCAGGCCAAAACTCCACACCAGCGGAATTGCTTCTGCGATAAAAATCCTGCTTCTGTGGAAATTCACTTAAGACCATAAGGTTAACACCTGCGCTCCGAGATCCGCACCTACGGAAGCTCTTCTATGGAAATTGAGTTAAGTCCACAATTTCCGCATCTGCGCTCCAAGATCCGCACCTGCGGAAGCACTTCTGCGACCAGCCTTCCGCTTCTGCGAAGACAGCTTCACTTCCTCATTCTCTGCCTCTGCGGAGCCTTGCTCGCATATGCAGGCTCGCAGATGCAGACGACCCATCGCACCTGCGACACACCTCAGGCTAGCGCCAGCTCCACTTCTGCGCCACATCAGCCGCACCTGCAGCGTCACACCTGCGGCTTATCCCCTCGCAGGTGTGATCACACTAGAAGGCAAAAATCTCAGCAATGCTTCAAGTCCAACTTTTGATCTATTAACCATCTGGAATCCACCCGAGCCCCCCGGGACCTCAACCAAACATATCAACCAGTCCTAAAATACGATACGAACTTAGTGACGGCCTCAAATCACAAAAAATAATATCAAAAATACGAATCGCACCTCAATTCATAAATGATACAACACACCTATTCCAACTTTAGGAACCAAAATTTGAGCCCGGTAACAACAAAGTCAACTCTCCAAACTTCCATTTTTCCAACCTTTACCATTTCAAGCCAAAATCACCTGCGGACCACTAAATCGCTATCCGGACACACTCCTAAGTCCAAAATCACCCTAGGAGCTATCGAAACCGTTAAAACTCTATTCCAAAGCCATTTACACATAACTCAACATTCGGTCAACTCTTTTAACTTAGGCTTCCAACCTTGGGACTAAGTATCTCAATTCATTCTGAAATATCCCTGGAACCGAACCAACCACCCCAACAAGTCACATAACAAAACTTGAGCATAGAATAAGCAGTAAATGGGGGAATGGGGCTATAACACTCAAAACGACTGGTCGGGTCGTTACATCCTCCCCATCTTAAACAAACGTTTGTCCTCGAACGGGTCTAAACTCATAGCTCGAGTCTCGAATAGGTGTGGATATATGCTCTACATCTTTCGCTCGGTCGTCCAAGTAGCCTCCTCGACTGGCTGACCTCTCCATTGTACCTTCACTAAAGTTATGTCCTTTGACCTCAACTTTCGAACATGCCAGTTCAAATTGGCCACTGGCTCCACATCATAAGTCAAATCACCATCTAGTTGAGCTGTGCTGAAGTCCAAAACATGAGACAGATCGCTGACATACTTCTGGAGCATGAAAATATGAAACACTGGATGAACACTCGACAGACTAGGCGGCAATGCAAGCCTAAAAAACACCTCTCCAATCCTCTCAAGCACCTCAAACGGGTCAATTTACCGAGGGCTCAACTTGCCCTTCTTCCCGAACCTCATAACACCCTTCATGGGTGAAACTCTTAGTAGTACCTTCTTCCCCACCATGAAATTAACATCACGAACCTTCCGATCGGCATAACTCTTCTGTCTAGATTGCGTCATGCCGAGCTGATCCCGAATCAACATAGCCTTGTCCAAAGCATCGTGAACCAAGTTAGTACCCAATTTCCTAGCCTCACCCGGCTCAAACCAACCCATAAGATACCGACACCGCCTCCCATTCAAAGCCTTATACGGAGCCATCTGAATGCTTGATCAGTAGCTGTTGTTGTAGGCAAACTCTGCAAGCGGCAGAAACTGATCCCAAGAACCCCCGAAATTTATGACACAAGTGCGTAACATATCCTCCAATATCTGAATAGTGTGCTAGGACTGTCTATCCGTATGAGGGTGGAATGATGTACTCAACTCAACCCGTGTGCCTAACTCTCGCTGCACTGCTCTCCAAAACTGCGATGTAAACTGCATGCCCGGATCTAAAATAATAGACACCGGCACACCGTGAAGGCGAACAATCTCGCGGATGTAGATCTCGGCCAACCGCTTCGAAGAATAAGTATCCCCAACTGGAATGAAATGTGCGGGCTTGGTCAACCAATCCACAATAACCCAATTAGCATCAAACTTCCTCGAAGTCTGTGGGAGCCCAACTACAAAATCCATGGTGATACACTCCCATTTCCACTCCGAAATCTCAATCCTCTGAAGCAATCTGCCCGGTCTTTGATGCTCGTACTTCACCTACTGCCTATTTAGGCACCGAGCTACAAATCCAACTATATCCTTCTTCATCCTCCTCCACCAATAGTGCTACCTCAAGTCCAGATACATCTTTGCGTCACCCGGATGAATGGAATACCCAAACTATGGGTCTCCTCAAGAATCAACTCACGTAGCCCATCCACATTAGGTATACAAATCCGACCCTGCATCCGCAACACCCCATAATCCCCAATAGTAATCTCCTTGGCATCACCATGTTGAATCGTGTCCTAAAGGACAAGCAAATGGGGATCATCATACTGGCGCTCTCTAATGCGATCATATAAGGAAGCCCGTGAAACCACACAAGCTAGAACCCGACTGGGCTCCAAAACATCTAACCTCACGAACTGATTAGCCAATTCCTAAACATCTGACGCAAGCGGTCTCTCACCAACCGAAATAGAATCAAGGCTACCCGTACTCACTGCCTTCCTACTCAAGACATCGACCACCATATTGGACTTCCCGGGATAATACATAATAGTAATATCATAGTCGTTTAGCAGCTCCAACAATCCTACTGCCTCAAATTCAGATCCTTTTGATTGAACAAGTGCCGGAGACTCCGATGATCCGTAAATACCTCACAAGACACACCATAGAGATAGTGCCTCAAAATCTTCAATGCATAACTGATGGCTGCCAACCCCAAACCATGAATAGGGTAGTTCTTCTCATGGGGCTTCAACTGGGGCGAAGCATAAGCAATCACTCTACCCTTCTTCATCAAGACATACCCAATACCAATCTGAGAAGCATCACAATACTTTGTATAAGAGCCTAACGCTAAAGGCAAAACTAAATTTGGATATGTGGTCAAGGCAGTCTTGAGCTTCTGGAAGTTCTCCTCACACTCATTCGACCACCTGAATGGTGCACCCTTCTAGGTCAAACTGGTCAAAGGAAAATCAATGGATGAGAAACCCTCCATGAAAATATCCAGCCAAGCCGAGAAAACTCCGAATCTCAGTAGCTGAAGACGGTCTGGGCCAACTCTGAACCGCCTCTATCTTCTTTGGATCCACCTGAATCCCCTCACTGGACACCACGTGCCCCAAGAACACCACTGAACTGAGCCAAAACTCACACTCAGAGAACTTGGCATAAAGTTTCTCCTCCTTCAACCTCTGTAGTACAACCCTCAAATGCTGGGCATGCTCCTCTTGACTACGTGAGTATACCAGGATATCATCAATGAATACTATGAAAAATGAATCAAGATACGGCTGAAATATAATGTTCATCAGATCCCGAATGCCGTCTTCGGAATATCCGAGTCCCGAATCATCAACTGGTGATACCTAGACATCAAATCAATCTTAGAGAACACCATCGCTCCCTGAAGCTGGTCAAATAGATCATCAATGCGCGTCAAAGGATACTTGTTCTTGATTGTAACTTTGTTGAACTGCCTATAGTCGATGCACATCCACATAGTACCATCATTATTCTTCACAAATAGAACCAGTGCACCCCAAGGCGACATACTAGGCCGAATAAACCCTTTATCAAGGAGCTCCTAAAGCTGCTACTTCAATTTCTTTAACTCTGCTGGTGCCATACGATACGGAGGAATGGAAATGGGCTGAGTTTTTGACACCAAGTCAATACCAAAATCAATATCCCTGTCGAGTGGCATGCCTGACAGGTCTATAGGAAACACATCCAGAATGTCTCACACTACTGGAACAGAATCAATAGTAGAAGTATCAGCACCAACATCTCTCACAAAGACCAAATATGACAGACACCCTTTCCCAACCATCCGTTGGGCCTTCAAATATGAAATCACCCTGCTAGGAACATAGTCTAGAGAACCTCTCCGCTCGATCTTTGGCATCCCCGGCATCGCCAATGTCATGGTCTTAGCGTGAAAGTCCAAGCAAATATGACATGGAGACAACAAATCCATACCTAAAATCACGTCAAAATCAACCATACTAAGCAATAAGAGATCAACTCTAGTCTCCAATCCCCTAATAGTTACCACACACGACCGATACACACTGTCCAAAATAATAGTATCACCCACCGGCGTAGATACATGAATAAGTGAAACTAAGGACTCACAGGGCATATCCAACTAACGAGCAAAATATGATGATACATACAAATAAGTAGAACCAGGGTTAAATAATACAGAAGCATTCCTGTGGCATACTAAGACAATACATGTGATCACTGTGTCTGAAGCAAAGGCCTTTGGCATGGCAGGAATAGCATAGAATCGAGCCTAACCACCACCTGACTGGCCTCCCCCTCTAGGGCGACCTCTAGCTGCCTGAGCCCCACCCCGAGCTGGCTAAGCTGAGGGTGTGGCTACTAGTGCAAAAGTCGTAGTCTGACCCCTCTGCTGAAATGGACCTCCCAAGAGATGGGGACAATTCCTCCTGATATGTCCAAGCTCCCCATACTCGTATCAACCCCGATCCATCAAAGGTGGTGGGGACTGAATCAGGCCCCGAGAGCCAAAATAACCGCTAGAAGAACCTGGTGCAGATGAACCCTTAACTGAAGGGGCACGAGATAAAGTCTGAGGTGGGAGAGCACTGAGAGATGACTGACCCGGACGAGCACTGTATGAACCATGGATAGCTGATGTACCATGATGAACTGGACTAGCCATCTGAGCAGGCTTATAAGGATGACCCCTGTTGTGGTAGTACGGTCCCCTAGAAGGAACACCGCTAAAACCACCCGAACTCCAAGGCCTCTTGGCCTCCCTCTCCTTACGCTTCTGACTACGGACCAATACTAGCCACTGAGAAATATTAACCACCTCGTCGAACCTAGCACCCGATGCATTCTCCCGAGTCTTAACAAAACTCAACTGGCAGCTGAGGCCATCAATGAATGTCATAATCCTCTCCATCTCAGTGGGAACCAACCAGATTGCATGAGGAGCCAACTCTTACAATACCATCTCATACTGGGTCACAAACATACCCTCCTAGCATGTTTGCTCAAACTGCCTATGCAACTCCTCCCTACGGGTCGGTGGTACAAACTTCTCTAAGAAGAGAAAGGAGAACTTTAGCCATGAAAGTGGGGTAGCACCAGCTGGCCTGCTCTGCTCATAGGCGTCCCACCATCTAAATGCTACTCCCGTCAGTTAAAAAGTAGTAAATGAGACCCCACTAGTCTCCAAAATACCTGCCGTTCGAAGAATACGCTGGCACATGTCCAAGAAGTCCTGAGCATGCTCTGACTCAGCCATACTGAATGTTGGAGGGTTGAGCCTCCCAAACCTCTCTAGTCTCTTCTGCTTCTCATCACTCATAATGGGACCCACCTGGGCCTGAGCAAATGCAACTGACTGGGCTGGTAGTACCCCTGGTGTCTAAACTCCCTGCACCACCTACTCTGGTGTACAGGCGGTGGGAGTCTGAGCACCTCCACCGGCCTGAGAAGTGGCTGGTGCGGCCTGAACTGAAACCGCCCGAGCAAGGTAATTACAAACAGTCAATATCTGGGCCAGAGCCTCCTAAAGGCCTGGGATCACAATGGGTGCATCTGGTGCTTGAGCTGGCCTCACCAGCTCAACCATATCTGGGATATGCTCCTGAGCTGGAGCAACTGATGGGTCTATAAGTGCTGCTCTAGCTCCTGTACGAGCTGCACCTCGGCCTCTACTGCGACCCCGGTCTCTCGTGGCCCTAACTGGTAGTACTTGTGGCCGTCCACCGGATCCCGTAGCACGTGTCCTCACCATATGTGAGAGAATAGAATAACAAAAGTTTAGTTCCCGATTTAACAAATTCACACGACAAGAATATAAGAATATAAAGTTTTCCTAAGGAGTCGACAACCTCTCGAAGATAAGTACAGACGTCTCTATACTGATCCGCAAGACTCTACCAAAATTGCTCATGACTCGTGAGACCTATGCAACCTAGGCTCTGATACCAACTTGTGACGACCAAAAACTCAACATATCATGATGGCGCCTATCATAGAACTAGGCAAGACGACAATCACAATAAAACTAGGCATTTTGTATTAAGAATAAGATGAAGCAAGTTTAAGAGTAATAACTCTCATAAATAACCGATATGAACAACTGCAACTCAAATTCAAACTTTTCCAATATTTGGGTGTCACTAAGTACATGAGCATCTATACAATAACATAGTTTGAAACACTGTCTAAGAAGGTAGAACAGTATAAGTAAAACTGAGAGATAGAGGAGGAGAGTCAAGTTCTGCGAACGCCAAAGCAACGTCCTCGATAATCTCCGAACGGTTAAAAACTCCAAGATCAGCAACCACCGTGCCCGAACATACCTGGATCTGCACATGAAACGCAGAGTGTAGTGAGAGTACAACCAACTCAATAAGTAACAAAAATAAACTTTGGACTCAAAGTAGTGACGAGCTCAACTAATACAGTACAAATACATAGTTTAAAATAGCAGAAATGATAGAAAGTAGGAAAATAATATCTCCAAGAAAAACTCATTATCTGTTCGTACACAGTACAGGAAATGTAGACATGCTTCCAGGTTTAACAGTTAAGCTGAACACAGATAAAATATGCCAACTATGACTGATATGAGGAATATGACTTCTTTATATCTACATGCCAATATGCATATTATATGTGATGCAACCCAATGAAAACCTCACGTACTCACACTCTCAGAGTACTCAATCTGACTGTCTCAATTCTCGCTCGTCACACTTAGTCACTCAATACTGTACAGTGCCTGCTGCGGCATGCAACTCAATCCACGTATATCCATAAGGCATGTTGTGGAACGCAACCCGATCTACATATAGCCATAAAGCTTGTTGCGACGTGCAACACGATACACATATAGCCATAAGGCCTGTTGCGGCGTGTAACTCGATCAACATATAGCCATAAGGCCTGTTGCGGCATGCAACCCGATCCACAAATCTCACTAATAATACGACTCTCAGGCCCCAACTCAGTCATCAATCTCTCCAGTCTCTCAGGCTAAAAAACCTTATGCCAATTACCCCAAACAATGATATATAACACAACAATAATAGTAACAGAGACTGAGATATGATATGTAAATGATGGATGTGACTAATTACAAAGTTACCATCTAAGCAAATAATTCAACAGTAGAAATGACCGCAGTGGGTCTCAACAGGATAAACATATAGCCTAACATGATTTCCAACATGAATCTGCAGCTCAATTACTCTAACACATAGGGATCACATAAATGTCTACAAAGTCTGATGACTACACAATACCATGAAATCAACCAGATCACAATTGCTATTGTGCACGCACACGCTCATTACCTAGCATGTGAGCCACCTCAACACCAATCACATAACACAAAATTCAGGGATTCGTATCATCAGAATCAAGTTTAGAAGTGTTACTTACCTCAAACCGCGTAAATCTCTACTTCAATAAGCCCTTGCCTCGCGAATCAGCCTCTAAACGCCTCGAATCTAGCCACAACAACTCGATACAATCAACACAAGGTATAAGAATCAATTCCATATGAAAATGCTAAGTTCTTAATCAAAAGTCAAAAAGTCAACTGAAAAGGTCAACCCAGGCTCACGTCTCGGAACCCAAATTTACCAAATCCCGACAACAAATCATCACTTAAATTCCCAAATTTCACTCTCCAATCCCTAGTCCAAAACTCCCAAAATTTCGCCTTAAAAATAGATAAATTATGTGGGAAATTCAATGGGTAATCAATATTATTGAATAAAAATGATCAAAAGTGGCTTACCTCAAGAAATCACTCGAAATCCCGCTCCCAAATTGCCTTAATCCGAGCTTGCAAAGTCCAAAAATGATAAAATCCTCTGAATCTTTCAACCTATATTTTGCGCAGTGCTTGAGAACCTGCGGGAAAAAACTCTACATCTGTGATAAAAATCACGCTTCTGCGGAAATTCACTTATGTCCACAAGGTCCACACCTGCGCTCCAAGATCTGCACCTACGGAAGCGCTTCTGCGACCAGCGGTCCGCTTCTGCGAAGACAACTTCACTTCATCATTCTCTGCATCTGTGGGCTCGCAGATGCCGAAGACCCCTCGCACCTTCGACACACCCCAGGCCAGCCCCAGCTCCGCTTCTGCACCATATCAGTCACACCTGCGGCTAATCCCCTCGCATGTTCGATCACACTAGAAGCCAAAAATCTCGGCAATGCTTCAAGTCCAACTTTTGATCTGTTAAACATCCAACATCTACCCAAGGCCCCCGGGATCTCAACCAAGTATATCAACCAGTCCTAAAAGTCATAAATGAACTTATGAACTTATCAAAAGCACGAATCGCATCCCAATTCAAGCCTAACGAACTTATGAACTTCTAACTTCTACATTCGATGCCAAAACCTATCTCAACTCCGATTGAGCTCAAATGTTGCACATAAGTCGTAAATGATACAATGGACCTATTTCAACTTTTGGAACCAAAATCAGCTCGGTAACTACAAAGTCAACTCTTAGTTAAACTTCTCAACTCTCCAAATTTTTATTTTTCCAACCTTCGCCATTTCAAACCAAAATCACCTACATGCCACTAAATCACCATCCGGACACATTCTTAAGTCCAAATTAACCCTACGGAGCTATCGAAATCGTCAAAACTCCATTTCGGAGTGATTTACACATAAGTCAATATCATGTCAACTCTTTCAACTTAGCTTTCCAACCTTGGGACTAAGTGTCCCAATTCATTATGAAATATTTCCGAAACCAAATCAACCACCTCGGCAAGTCACATAACAATAATTGAGCATAAAATAAGCAGTAAATGAGGGAACATGGCTCTAACACTCAAAATGACCGGTCGGGTCGTTAAGGTTGGGTTGTTGGTAACCTAGCGGCTCTAAATAAAAGAATTATTAAGGTGCTTTACTTATGTTATTTCAAAATAAGACTCGTTAGCTCACTCGATTCTTTACTATTTTAAATGGTTATCACATTTGTTTTTTAATTTAATTGGGTTTTTAAATTATATTCATCACCTCATTTGATATTTACTATACTTGAAAGTTGTCATCACATTTTACTTTTAACAAATTATATATTTAATTCGTTAATGTCCTCTATCTCAATTGTTGATGTGTTATCCATGCCTTATATCTGTTTAACTTGCAAATATCATGCTTTCCTTCTTGTTTGTCATATCTACATCTATGTTGTTTCTCATTTGTTGCACTTTCGTTTAAGCTTTCTATCATGTTAGTTATTCATGCCTTCTATTTGTTTAGCTTATAAAGATCATGCTTTCCTTCATGGTTATTAAATCTACATCTAAACCTTCTACCACATTAGCTAGTGAAATTTATGTTACTCTATCTTAAATGCTTTCATTACTTCTATGACTCTTATCTAGTCTGTTATTGTTGCCCATATGCATTCTGTTGTTCGTTATTGCTACATGTATATCTCTAACTTTATCGTAAATGTTATTTCTTTTACCTTATTGGTACTGTTATATGTATACTCGGTGAGGAAGAGATAAATGCGTGAAGGGTGTTGTCGTGCCAATTGGTTTGACTTATATTCATATATTTAGTGAGGATGAGATAAATGCATGAAGGGTGTTGCCGTGCCATTTGATTTGATATCTTGAATACATTTCCCACGCTATGAAAGTTATGAATTTACTACCATGGTTTGTTGGTTATTGCTTTAAGTAAAGGATTGGTCATGATATTGAGAAATGTTGACCATGATTTCTTCTAGTAATCATTTATTGCTTCGCATATTTGTTTCTTATACTCTTTTATGTTATGTTCTAGTATTGTTGTATTGCTAGTCTACTGCACAGGTTATATGAGTGAGTATTTTTTAACTAAACAGCCCCGTCACTACTTCACCGAGGTTAGACAAGATACTTATTGGGGGTACATGAGGTCGGTTGTACTCATACTACACTTCCGCACCTTGCATGCAGATTTTGGGGCTGGAGTTGTTGTGTAAGGCGGGAGCTGGCATCGAAAATATACATGCATTCCAGCTATAGCTGCCACTTGTCCTTGGTAGCTTTAGATTTTGCTATTCCATTTATGTAGACTTCGAGTAGATGATATATTTATTTCGTACTAGCTTTTGTAAATTCTAAGTCTTAGAAGCTGATGATTTGTATTACCAGTCCGTGCGATGTTGTATGGAATCCAAATATATCATTTGTTGACCACTTTTATTTTATTAGAATTGTGTTTACTGTTAATTGACTGGCCTAGAAGGTTGGGTTAGGTGCCATCACGATTTGTGAATTTTGGGTCGATAGAATCAGAATTATCTTTATGTTAATCTTCTACGTAACAAATATTTATCCATGATCTGACTTCGGAAGCCCAAAATATTATTAGTTTTAATTAACGATCCCAACGTACTCCTATTAATATCAATATCTACAAGAGTATTCATCCATATGAAATTCTTAGATGTCTCAAATTTGGAATATTGAGGGCCGGATTACAAGATTAGACCATGATTAAGGTTGTATTTTGCTGTATGCAATAGTGTCCCAAGACTACGTTATTCAAAGTAAATGGCGATCAATAAATTTAAATAAGCATATATCACAATTTTGATATGATCATGGATAAAAGATACATGACGGAAATAAGAAATAAATCAGAAATTGAATAGAAACCAAGTACAGAAGTGGAGATTTTCACAATTTGTATAAGAGATTGTATAATTTTCTAAATCTTGTGGAGTTTGGCTAGAAGAAAAACAGTTGCAGAAGTGATGCCAGGAATAAAGATCTCATTAGAAATGGCTTGTGGAATAATGCTTTGCTTAATGAATAAAGCAGTGACTGGAACTCCAAACAAGTACAACAATATGTCTTTAGCTCCAGAGCCTGTAACTTTTGTATCAAGAATGATTTCTTTAAGCATGTTCTCATACTCTTCCTTTGTCAACGATTTTGATCCTTTGTTTATGTGATATTTCTGAAAAATTGAAATGAAAAATGCTCTGAGTTTCTATTAGTGCAATAATTTACAGTCAAATAAATGTGGGTTTAACAATTCAAAAATGAAAAAAAGGAAAGAAAAAAGACAACCTTGAGGAGTAGTAAAGCTATTTTTTACATTAATTTCCCAATATTTAAAGATTAATGAATAGAATTCTCCCATTCGTCATTATCCAATATTGTGAAAGTCCACGTTAACATATTTACCTGATATATATTCTAACTATGTAATTAAACGAACGAAAAGAAAAGTAGAAAACAGTACAAATTAACATTTAAGTTGCAATGTGTAAATACTAAATATAAATGGAGAAACTTAATTTAGTGGCAGAAAAGGAAAAAAGTATAAACGAAAGTACAATAGAAGGTGTACTAACGAACAAATGACAACCTTCTTTTTGTCTATTCAAATGAAAATTTATGCTTTTCAAATCACTAAAACAAAGAAGTTAAAATAAATAAAAGTGCATATGTAGCAGAGCGTGTCATAAGATTAAGACTTATCCTAACAATTAAAACAAGAAAAAATATTTTTCTTGTCTTTTTAATCCTCACCGGAAAATTATGCTTTGCATTTGAAAGCAACAAGCTAATCTACTCTTTGTATTAATTTTAGCGATAGAACTTTACATTTTTTAAATTTTCTTAATAAATCTCATTCTAATAAATATGTTACAATAACTAAAGGTTCTTAATGGAATTCAAACTGGTTGTATGAAATTTTTAAATAAAATCAGGAAATAGAAAGTTTCTCCATTTCGCAACACATCCACATCATTATTTCTTAATTGAATTCCAACTCTATTGAAAACATATCGTTAATGTAGAAAACTATAACCTCAATTGTTCCCATTTGCATACTTACGTCGTATAGTCGCTGGAGTTCCTCAATCTTTGGCACCCTAAACTGTGTACTCCCCAGCTTTCCATTGATATCTCTACCAAAATACACAATGATATAAAACAGATTTAGAATTTTTTTTTGTTTATGTTTCTCCCTTTAAAAGAAATCAGATAAAAACAAGTAGGAATATACTTTACATTAAATAATTTGATTCAACGCAGAATCATAAAGTAACGATTGGAGTTAATCTAAAATCATGACAGTTTTATGAGAACATTCATACAACAGATTTAGAAGATAATATATTCTAATACAGTCCCACACATTTAATAAGTAACTAGTCTTAGGGTACGCGCTTTGCGCGTGAACCCCATATCAATAAGTATAAAATTATATAAATAATATTAATTTATGTAAAGTAAACGTGCAATTGTAAGTGTTATTTCAAAAGTATTTCTAGAATTTGATTAACTATCATAAATATTGGGATAATTTATATCTAATTATAGTCTTTTTTGAATGTGTATTTACATTTAGACATAATTTTCATAGAGGGAATATTTAATTAAATAGTAATGGACATACTATTGTATACCCAGATCATCAAATATAAGTTTCCACAGAAAGTTTTTCTCAAGTTTTCTTAGAAAGAATTATCTGAATAGAATACCAAAACCAAACTAATTATATACCTTGAGTTTTCACCCTTTGTTGACATGAAGTCTTTCCTTATTTTAATATCATTACCTTTTGCATCCTAATTCTAACATTAAATGAAATGAAATGAAAGTGACAAAAATTATTAATAAAATCTTATATCTAAAAACAGTATGAACTGGTCGAAACTGAAAGTGCTTGAAATTTAATACTACTCAATTTAATTGGAGTTAAATATACAGACTTCACTAAAAGCAATTCAGAAAGCAAAGACCTAAAAAGTAGAAAAATAATTAAATTACTAATCCTAAATATTAGAAAAATAATTAAATTACTATTTTCAAATATATGAAAAATAATTAGTGACTACTTTGTCCATTATGAACTCTAATTTTTAAGAATAAAAAAGATGAACGGCATTTCGCTAATGACCTTTGTACTTAAGGTACACGTTTTGCGTGTATACCTATATCAACAACTATATAATTATTTAAAAATATAGAAATATTATTAAATAACATATTTAAGCTATATAATAAAATTTTAAAAATATATAAGTTCTTGAAATGATAAATATTGATATCGTTGATCTAGGCGAGAGATAAAATAAATAAAAACTTTTTTCAAAAAATATTAAATTATACTTAATTCTTAAAATATAACGTAACTAAAAGAGAAAAATACCTTTTCAAGATAGAATTAAATGTTTTTCAACTCCAAAAATTCATAACATAAAAAATCGTACCTCTATTCTTCAAATAAAAAAAGTTGCAATAGTTGTTCAATGTTTTCCGTTAATGGCTTCGAATCCTAGGTCTAATGGTTTCTGGTGAGATATTAAAGATTTTGAGTGTCTAAATGTATTTCAACGTAAGTTAGTTAATATATTTGCTCCTAACTTAGAACTTTACTTTAGACATGGAAGAAATTTAGTTTTAATGTCCTAAATATTAGAGCTTCCTACATAATAATTCAAATATGGAAAGTTTTAATAAATACAGTTTTATTTTCAAGGGTACATGATAATTTTATCTAGTGTGAAATCTTTTTTTAAAAGCCAAAAAAAACGAACGACATTTCGATAAGGGTTTTCGTCATTTTAATATAATATAGATAAGTAAACGAATTGAGTTTACCAACATTTGGCTTTATGTTAATAATACCAAATAGCATTTGTTAGTCACTCTATAACCTAATAATGACATTCACTTTTTACCTTGTTAATGTCAAAATTAATCGACTAAGTTTTGAATTGTCCTTCGAAAAGAAACCTCTGATATTTTAAATTAGACAAAAATATTATAAAAAATATTTCTGGTCCAAAATTCTTATATAAATTAATTTGATAGGAACATCGGCCATTGTCAAATTCTTTGATTTTGATTCTAATGATATGGCATATTACATCAGAATTTATAGAAAATGGAAAATTACTCACTCGACTGTTAGGCAGACTGCACGGCAAAATTGAGCAAAGCTCCATTTCTCCGTATTCTTAAAATGACTTTCATAGAATTCTTTTATCATTGGACCAACAGTATCCTTCTGCTCATCATTTGCTGCAAAATTAAACACAAAAATAAAACATTACAAAATGGCCTTATTATTCCCCTTTTCACTTACAAAAGGTCCTTCATGAAAGAATAAAGAAACGGCAACAAGAAATCATGTGTGTATATGCAATAGAGGAAGAGACATACCAAATTTCTTGAGGGATAGACCCATACTAATCGTTAAATGATATTGGCAAAGACAAAAGTGAAGGTGCATATGTTGGAGAAATCTCAAGAACAAGAGCTATATATTACCTCTAAGACAGATCCACTAATGTGAAATGAGACTTGGAAAGGAGGAAGAGTATATCTTGAGCATGAAGCAAAAACTCGTGTGGTTTCTCGTCCAAATTGATCATAAATATTTTAGTTATGATAGGAGTGGTTTGGTAGTGAAGGAAGGAATGTTTGAGTACTCAAGATCTAGAGAACCAAAAGAACAAACTTTCATCTCAATTTGAGTATAACTATTGTCTCAAAAAAGAATCTACTATAGTTTTTGCGTGTAATAAAATGAATTATGATATTTACGGATTTTTTTCTTAGCGGAAGCGGATCATCTACATCAATCCGACTTGAATTACTGGTCGTTGGAAATCCTCATATTGCGGATTGACTCCCCTTGTTTCCATAGCGTGACACACCCTTGATTATGGATGTCGAGAATAAATCCTAACCGTTCTCTCTTTGAACTAAAGTGAGTCTCCTAACACCCATAGTGGTATTTAGATAAACTACACTATAGAGCCAAGGGTTAGACCTAATGGCAGATTAATTTTTAATTAGCTAGCACCCTTTATGGGAGTACTAGGCCCAAGAGGCTAATTTTTTTATAACATCTCCTACTCACACATAAGGGTACTCACACATAAGGGAGTGCTTAAGCTCCATCAAGCTAAGGAAAATATATGTTTCTTCTATTTCTTTTATATTATTGATACTGGATAAACATGCAGTACGGCCAGTATACTACGAGAGCGTGTTGCTATACATTTGTTAGGAATATATGTTAGAATATTAGAATTTTAATATTAAAATAAAATATGTCACTATCTCTTCTTAATTACCCCATGATCTTGAAAATAATCATAATTCTCCACTACTCCATGATGTGAAAGACGGCTATAACCCTTTTGTAACTACTCTCCCATGTTCTTGTCACAATCTCAAATTTCTAGTATCTAAGACTAAGTAGCCTAACACACGTTGAGTTAATAACTGAATTGAACTATTTAATCATTAAATCATAAACCAGTAAATAACATACATAACTACAACGACCAATAGTTATACATTTCCCAAAACCGGTAGTACGGAGTCATAAACTCTATTGAAATACACTAAAATTTCTAAATATTATATTGTTTCGATTTACGATTTAACAGTAGCATAAGGAAGTAAGATGGTGAATCTGAGGTCTGCGAGCGTCAAGCTGGTATACCTTGAAGTCTCCGCCGCGCAAATGCAACTCTCAACATCACAATCAGAAATACCTGGATCTGTACAAAAATATGCAAAAGCGTAGCATGGGTACACTACAATGGTACCCAGTAAGTGTCAAGCCTAACCACGGTAGAGTAGTGACGAGGCCATGTCAAAAAACCTACTAGACATAGAAACCTATACAAGATATGCATGAAAGCTAACAATTGAAAGAACATCAACGTAAAGCTAACGACGGAAAGATTATTGATTTACATTCAACAACAAAATAGTAGAAACGCAAATGGCAGCAAGTAGTAAACGGGTAATAGAGAAGCAACATATTCAAAACACCGATGAGATATGAATGAACTCAAATAAGGACGAACCAATGGAAGCTCAAATAATCAAATCGTTCCCAATGCATGAGCCTCAAATAAAAATTATCCCGAGGCACTACACCTCGTAAATCACAAATCATGGACCACAATTTCCAAATCTTACACGTATGGCACCTCGTGCCCACAATAATAATTACCTTCATACGGCAAGGCCCACGTGCTACCATGTGCATTGCAACTGTAACAAATATCAATCAAAATAATCGAGAGTTATATTTAAACACCATAAAGCATAATAACAATCTTGAATAAAGTAGGGCGTCAAATGAAATAATGAGTTTATTTTAAAAATCAATTAAAGTAAAACAAAATACAATTTATACAAAATAGAGTATCATACGGGTTTAGTTTAAAAATCAATAAAATTGAGTAAAATGTCATATTTAAACAAAGTAAAATATCAGTTAAATTAACGAATTAAATATAGAATTTGTTAAAAGAGAAACATGATAACAGTTTTAAGTAAGGTGACCAATCAACGGGGTGTTGAGTATAATTTGAGAACCGAATTATAGAAAAAGAGTGATAACCATTTAAAATAATAATACACCGAGTGAGATAGCGGGTTTTATCTTGAGAGACACATAGAATAAAGTATGTCAATAATTCTATTATTTAAATAATTATGTTACCAACAACTCAACAGAATATGATATAATGACTCCACTTAATTAAATTCACATTGACAGTCAATTTACCAAGTTATAACATAGGCACATATTAGCATGTTAAAGCAATACAATAAATCACGTAGAATGCATGACTCACACAAGAAGCCGCAATCGTTCCAACACCAAGATAATAATGAATAACCAAACACAATCAAAATACGGATAAATGCTTATAAGTAACCTAAAAGTCTATTGAGTTATTCCTTGTTCATTTTGTTGATAGTGAAATTCTTGTGCATGTTGTGGTTGAGTCGTGGGCAATGTGTTTTGGTAACATTGGTGTTGTTAATATTTTGGCAAGTTGTGGCATATGGGCACTTATGGTGCGAGTGAAAAAGTCATCAACACCAATATTACCAAACACAATCAAAATGCCAAAAGGTCAACAACACCAATATTACCAGAACACATAGCCCACGGTTCAACCACAACATGTACAAAAATATTAATTATAACAAATGAATGAAGAGTAACTCAACAAGGAAAAGTATTCCAATAGTAACCAATTTCAACCACAAACGTGTCAATAACTCTCAATAACTACAACTTTAGTAACTCAACAATGAAGGTATTTCCATAGAATGGCAACTTCAGATTCAAATGCATAACATAAGCTCAACTATAAGATAGGTAGCATGAAATAACAACTATTACTAAATGCATGAGAATAACTCAACACAGGAAAGAATAGCATGAAACAAAAACTACTAATAAATGCATATAAGAGTAACCTCGACAATGGAAACTAGAACATTTAATAACAACTTCAAGTAAAGCATGTAAGAATAAACTTGACAAACAAATATAGAACAATTAATAACAACTTCAATTAAATGCTTATAAGTAACCTAAAAGTCAATACCGGTCAATTTTCACATATAAGCCGGTGTACACACTCGTCACCTGACGTACACGTCTTTCACATAATTCAAGTAGTACAATCAAAACCAATCCTAAAGAGTATTTTACCCATACAAAGTTAGGCAAGATACTTACCTCAAAGAAGCTAAATCAATACTCTAAGAAGCTATTCCTGCGTGAAACACCCTCCGAACGGCTCAGAATCTAGCCAAAATAACTTAATATCATACATAAAAGCCATAGGAAATAATTTCAGATAATAAATGTAACGACACAACCAGCTATTTTGAGTATTTTAGCCCTGATACCCTATCTATTGCCTCCTTTATGTTGTATTACAATTATGTTTATCACGAGGATATTTGTCTTTGGTTTCATGTGTTTTTCGGAGTGAAATGCGACACATAGTCCCTAAGTTGGAGGCTTAAGTCAAAAGAGTTGACTGTAGTTTAACTTTTGTGTAGATGACTCTGGAATGGAGTTTTGACCGTTAAGTCCAATGACTCTGTATGGTAATTTTGGTCTTAGCAGCGTGTTCGGTTGTTGATTTGGAGGTCTGTAGGTCATTTCAACTTAAATTGGCGAAAGTTTAAAAGTTGAAGGTTTGGAAGGTTGAGAAGTTTGACCAGCAGTTGACTTTATTAATATCGGGATCGGATTCTGATTTCGGAAGTTAGAATAGGTCTGTCATGTCATTTATGACTTATGTGCAAAGTTTGGGGTCAATCGAAGTTGACTTGGTATGATGCTGCCTTAGTTTTGGAAGTCAGAAGTTCGTCGTTTCAAAAGGCTTGAATTTTGTTGCAATTCATTCAATCGATGTTGTTTTATGTGATTTTTGGACTCGAGTAGGTCCATTATGTGTCTTGGAACTTGTTGATATATTTGGACAGGGTCCCGGGGGCCTCGGGTGTGATTCAGATTGAATCCGGAACAAGTATGGACTTGTGTAATTGTTGAAGTTTGGTTGTGACTGGTGCAATCGCACCTGCATATTTTGGGTCGCAGGTGCGGCGCCACAGAAGCGAAGTTGGCCTTTCTAGCTATGACTGCAGGTCCAGTCATTTATCCACATAAGCGGACTCGTCGATGCGGGGAATGCATCGCATAAGAAAAGTGAGCTAGATAGCCCTCGGGTCGTAGAAGCGGAGGACCCTCCGCATATGCGCATGTGTAGAAGCGCTATGGGTCTGCAAGTGCGAGTATTCAGTACATTAGTGGGAATCGCACCTGCGATAGATTTTTCGCAGGGGCAAAATTATAGATGCGACCCCATGCTCGCAGAAGCGAGTTCACTGGGAAGAAAAGTACATTGCCCACGACTCAACTACAACATGTACAAGAATCTCAATATCAACAAAATGAACTAGGAATAACTCAACAAGGAGAGGTATTCCACTAACCAACAATTTTAATCACAAACGCATCAATATAGGTGTAACAACATATTCAATTGCGTATCATAAGCTCAACAATAAGAGAGATGGCATGAAATAGTAATTACGACTAAATGCATGAGAATAACTTAACAATGGAAAGTATAGAATGTAACAACAACTACTAGTAAATGCATATAAGAGTAACATCGACAATGGAAACTAGAACATGTAATAATAATTTCAAGTAAGGCATGTAAGAATAAACTTGACAACGAAAGATAGAACATTTAATAATAACTTCAATTAAATGCTTATAAGTAACCTAAGGGTCTAAACCAGTCAATTTTTACAAATAAGCCCGTATACAAACTCGTCACCTTATTGTGATGACCCGATAGGTCATTTATAGTTTTAACCCTCAATTATATATTTTGAAACCTACATTAGCTATGTTTAGCCTTCCTTGTCTTGCGTGCACATTCCATGTCTTTTTCCGGAAGATTTTATGTGAAACATTGACGAAAATGAGAAATCGTACTTTAATACTCATTTAGTTGACTTCGGTCAACATTTTTAGAAATAGGACCTGAATCAGTGTGTTGATGGTCCTAGAGGGTCTGTATCATATTTTGGTACTTGGGCGTATTCCCGAAATCGAATTCGGAAGTCCCTAGTTTGAATTATCGCAATTTGTTGAAAACTAAAAGTTTAAAGGCTTAAAGAAATCCCAAGTTTGACCGTAGTTTGACTTTGTTGCTACCTGATTCGAAACCGGAACTCAGTATAATTTCATTACAGTATTTATGACTTTCCTGCAAAATTTGGTATAAAATGGAGTTGATTTGACGTGATTTGGACATCCGGTTGTAAAATTGAAAGTTCTTATATTTCTTTGAAACTCTCATTCGTTTTGGTGTCCGATTCATAGTTCTAGGTGCTATATTGGTATTTTGATCGTGCGAGTGAGTTTGTACGATGGTTTTGGACTTGTGTGTATGTTTGTTTTGGAGCCCCGAGGGCTCGGGTGAGTTTCATATATGCTTCAGAGTGGTTTTGGACTTAGGAAAAATAACTCGTGTATCTGTTTCTGGTGCAGGTCTCAGATCTCACAATTGCGAGGTCTGAGTTCGCATTTGTGATATTTAGTCAAGCCTGCTAGGTTCGTATTTTCCATCCCAGTGTTAACATTTGAGAAGTGCACATGGGGAGAGCTTCTTCGCATTTGCGATCATTATGGTCGCATTTGCGAATAGTCCATTGGTCGTAATGTCGAACTATTCATCGCAATTGTGATGACAACAGAGATGGAAGAACTTCACATTTATGAGTGGTTCTTTGCATTGCGGGGTTCCCAATTGCGAACCCCAGGTCGCAAGGTGAGATTTGGCCTATTTGGTTTGATTTGAGCCCTGTAGAGGCAGAATTTAAGGGTAAAGTTGTTTTCACGTTGTGAATTGACCTATTTGAGGTAAGTGTCTTGCCTAACTTCATGTGAGGTAACTACCCCTTAGGATTGGTGTTGCTGATTCACTTGTGGTAAGTGAAATTTGTGTACGTAAGGTGACGAGTGGGTAGACCAGTTGTACGTAGTATTTGACTTGTTTAGGCTACTTAGACTATTTCCAAGCTTTAATTGAAGGTCCTATAATGTTTGAGATTCTCATAGTTAAATTATCCTTAATTGTGTTAGACTATTCTTAAGTACTTTAGTTGAATTGTTCTACATCTTACTTGCTAAATTGCTCGCATTCTATAGTTGAAATTATTGCCCTTTTATTGACACATGATATCTCTTCGTTAATAATTATCACTATTGAATTAACTGTTCATGTTGCCCTTTACTTGTTGATTTCTGTTACTTGATACTTATTATTGAAGATTGTTTCCTTTATTGTGATCTAGCCTTATTTAATATTGTGGTTACACGTTGTTCTTCCCATTGTTGAGTTATTTGATGTTGAGGTTGTGGAAGTTATTAATATGTTGAGGCGATGTTGGTTATTGTTGAAACACCTATGTTGTTGAGCATCTTCCATCAACTATTGTTGTTGATATTCTCGGATACGTTGTGTGAGAGCCATGGGCTATTGTTGTGGAAACATTGATATTGTTGTTGCTGATACGTTGTGATATGTGGGCACTTGTGGTGCGATGTTGTTATTGTGATAGTCCCAAGTTATTGTGATATGTGGGCACTTGTGGTGCGATATTCTCATGCTACTCTTCTGCACAATTTTTGTTTTTGTGCAGTCCTAAGTATTTGTTCGTTAGCTAGCTGTGTGGACTGTCGCTGCAGAGACTCAATGTAAACCTACCGTTGCGTTCGCAGGTTTCGGAGTCACCTTCAAGTTTTTATTTTGCACTGTTTATTCTTACTTCTGGACAGTTGTATTTAGAAGTTTTCTAGCAAACACTCTATAGAACTTATAACTTGTACTACCGATTTTGGGAATTGTAAGAGATTTCTATTTATTTTGTTAGTTGATAATTAAATAATGTTGTTTCAATTAATGTTAGGCTTACCTAGTCCCTAAGGCTAGGTGCCATCACGATACCAAACGGAGGGAAAAATTGGGTCGTGAGAAATTTTCCGGACATGCTCCTAAGTCCAAAATCACCGTACAGAGCTATTGGAATCATCAAAACTCCATTCTGGGGTCGTTTACACATAAGTCGACATCCGGTCACTATTTTAACTTAAGCTTTAAACCTTGGAACTAAACATTCCAATTCATTCCAAAATCTCACCGGACCCAAACCAATTACCCCAGCAAGTCACACAACAACTGTAAAGCTCAATTTGAGCAGTAAATGGGGAAACGGGGTTGTAATACTCAAAACGACCGGTCTGGTCGTTACATTCTCCCTCACTTAAACATACGTTCGTCCTCGAACGTGCCAAGTGTTGTTTTCAAGCCATCAAATCATTGTTCCATCTTACCACACACGTACTCGGGGGTGAACCCACGCCACCCTATTCTATATGAGCTTGACAACACAATACAACTGAAATCATTGATTTAACTTTAGCACATAAACCTTAAAATTTAATTTCCAACCTTTAGAATTTCTTTCAAGAAACGAATCTTACATTTACACCATGTATGAGTCCGAACAAGTTGCATCGAGCTATAACTATAACCACGGATATAATCAACCAACATATTACATAACTCGCCTGCTCGTAGCACCATTCCTGATCGCAGTGACTACTTCAAAACCAACCACATACTAGTATTAAACCCATATCGAACCAAACCTCATCCCAAAACCTTCGTGCACTGTTGATAATAAAAGAAACACACGAAATTTCATGACCACTCACCAGATCAACAAGTCACGGAGCTCTCTCTCCCCAACCAGAACCGTAATTGCTTTTTGAGTCGACTTTCAATATTATACTCCCGAATATACCGAAATTAAACCTGATAGTACCCATTCCAGGTCCAATGACCTTATATTACTAAACACAACTGTTCCATAGACATGACGCACCAATATAACTCAGATCCACAACCCGTGCCATCCGTGCACCCATACGCAACAATTCAAATATACCCAGTCATGAAAACAAAATGACTCAAATGAGAGGACTGCCCCACTAGATTAACAAGTACCGCGACAACGAAATGCGGAAAACTCATCACACACCGTAGAACTATCACCTGATCCTAACACAAGGTTCATAACTTAACATAACTCCGATGCAGTGCGTGACCCCATCCAAACGCTGGTCCATAATATATACCTTGAGCCACCCCGCTCAAAATCAATAAACATAGAGAGGAAAATGACAAAAATGCCACACAAAACCTGAAAGAACATAACCATTACGCAATCGATCATGCAATACCCAAATACTCATCACACTCAAATTCCGCTATAAAGTTCAAATAGGACCGCACCATCTGTGCACATAACCAATGAATCACAACTCCTCGTAGAATAAAGGAGTAACTCACAGATCATTTCAGAACACGAATAAGTTCAACATCAACCGAATGACACATCCATCAATAATAGCAGAATGGAGCCAACCATTCCGGCTCGGTGTAGAATACACATCTTAATTGGGCCTACCTATGGACCCCCAAAACAACTCGGGTTACCCACAAATAGATACAAATCCCTCCCAAAATCCATAATGATTGAATCATAACACATTTTATCATCTGGCTAGCTCCGGCCACAACTTCACAGTCCACAACCATGAAACAATCTGCTCCTGAGAACTCCCAATCTCCAAATCCATAGAACACGGGAATCACCATATTTGATTCCATCTCCACTGCCCGAATGCCTAACACCTCTCTCATACACGATCATCCCACGAGACATAGTTTAAAAGTTCTTTCGTGCCACTTGACAAAATTTGAATATCAGCAGTCGATCAACTAGGAAAATACCGCAATACCTATGAGATATCCATAATTCAAAACATAGTGCGCCTTCTGAAATGTACACTCTACTCATGCAATACCAAATAGTTATAGCATTTCTCTAAACATCGAAAACTGTTCATGCCCTCTAAGAATTTATGACCTCTCTTTCAAAGCTAAACCATGACCTTGCACATGCCAACCTTAATCCCACACAATACACCACATTTATCATGACATCATTTGAAAAATACGAGAACCTCATAATCATTCTGAGTCACAATTAAAATACATATCTGATCAGCCAGAAGCCTTACATTTGATCCCATCTGGTATAAAATCACAATACTCAACATGCTTCTCAGGCCTGAAGGAAAATACCCATCTCAAACTATGGTAGAAAACCTTGAGAATGCTTTGGAATCCATTTGCACATTGTCACGACCTAAACTAACCCCTTTGTCGTGATGGCGCCTATCGTGGAACTAGTCAAGCTGACTCATTCCCAAAACAACCGATTTTTTCATTTCAAAGATAATTTCAATGTTATTTAACATAAAAACCTTCGTAAATGAGTTCAAATCAAAATAAAAGTGAGGAAGGAAAAGCCCGACATCGGGGTATCACTAGTCATGAACATCTACTACAAACTATCTAACAATATCAAGGCTAACTCAACCTGGAAAATAACTAAATACAACTAAAGGAAGATAAGAGGGAGAAGAGCAGGGGTTGCGATCGCCAAACAGCTACCTTGCTATCTCTAAGAAAATCTGCAACTAGAAATTAATAACTGCTACCGTGTCCAGCTACACCTGAATCTACACACAAGGTGCAGGGAGTAACGTGAGTATGCCAACTCAGTAAGTAACAACAACAAATAAAGACTGAGCAGTAGTGATGAGCAATAAGGCATATAACATTCATATCGAGAAATCTCAGTAAAATAGCACATGCTTTAAAAATCAGGATTTGAATCAAAACATCTTGTTTAACCCAGTTCCAGTAAAATTCATTTAAAGGTATTTTACAAGAGTTTTCAAACAGAGAGAAATGCAAATGTGAGAAAAAAAAATGATGAAATTATAAACAGCCGCTTGGACAAAACATCACTCATATACAGCCCCTCGGGCAAACCTCATAGTCACTCGTGTCACTCGGGCATACCTCACAATCACTCTTGCCACTCGGGCATACCTCACAATCACTCATGCCTCCTAGTCACTAAGCACTCGGCACTCACACTCACTAGGTACCTGCGCTCACTAGGGGTGTGTACAGACTCTGGAGGGGTTCCTTCAGCCCAAGCACAATAATCTGCACGGACAACTCACGTGCAGCACGGACAACTCACGTGCAGCACGGACAACTCACGTGCTATAATAATAAAGTATGCTGCAGGTGGGCAGCCTCGATCCACACTCATCCTCACAATCAGGCCCTCGGCCTCAGTCAGTCATAAACCTCTCAAGCCACTCGGGCATTTTAGTAAAATAGGGCATTGGGCCCAAAACATTTATATGCATCAAAATAGAGTCATAAAACGGAGTTATACGTTAAACAAGTATAAACATGACTGAATATAGATTTTCAATCGAAAACAATGAGAGGATAGTAAGAAAAAGTCCCTAAGGGTCCAAACAACACTGGCACAAGGCCCAAACATGGCATTCATCCCAATTTACAGAAACTCTTTCTAAAACATACAAGTATCATATAGTTTCAACCAAGTATGCAACTTTACAATTGCTACGAGACGGACCAAGTCACAATCACCAATAGTGCACACCCACACGCCCGTCACCTAGCATGTGCGTCACTAAAAATAGTAGAATAATACAAAAATCCGGGGTTTCGTACCCTCAGGACTAGATTTACAATCGTTACTTACTTCAAACCGTGAAATTCTTATTCTGCAATGTCCTTTCCTCGTGAATTGGTCTCCAAACGCCTCGAATCTGGTCATAATTCGTTTCAGTCAATAAAATTCATTGGAATTAATTCCATAAGAAAATAATAATTTTCCATAAAAATCCAAAAATTAGCTCAAATATCGCCCATGGGGCCCACATCTCGGAACTCGACAAAAGTTACAAAATTTGGAAGCCCATTCAACCACGGGTCTAACCATACCAATTTTACCAAAATCCGACCCTACCTCGACCCTCAAATCTTCAATTTAAACGAAGAGGGTTTCCAAATTTTTCCAACTCAATTCACCAATTAAATGATTAAAACAACCATGGATTCGGGTAATTTAACCAATATTGAGTTAAGAACACTTACCCCGTTGTTTTCGCTGAAAATCACCCACAATCGCCTCAAATCCGAGCTCCAGATCGTCCAAAACTGAAAATAGGATCGCGGACTTAAACTCTCTGGCCCATTTTCAGGACTTAAACTCTCTGCCCAGACATTTGCTCTACGCGATCGCGAACTTTCCCATGCGATCACGATGCACAACATCACAGACCTAGGCGATCGCGGACTAGTCCACGCGATCGCGAAGTACAAAACGCATGACTTCTACTCCGCTCCACTTACTCTATGCCAACGCGACCTTCGTCACGCGTTCGCGAGTCACAAAATTCCAGAGCTACGCGATCGCATCCCTCTTCACCCGATCGCGAAGCAAAAAATGCCACTGCGTCACATTGACCCTACGCGATCGCATAGAACAAAAACCTTTACTGACAAAATAAGCCTACGCGATCGCAGACGCATTCACGCGATCGTATAGAAGGAAAATATCATCAGATATCAGAAAATTCCAGCAGCTGTTCAAGTTCAAATTTTTGATCTATTAACCATCCAAAACTCACCCGAGCCCCTCAAGACTTCAACCAAATATACCAACAAGTCCTAAAACATCATATGGACTTAGTCGAACCCTCAAATCACCTCAAACAACGCTAAAACCATGAATTACACCCCAATTCAAGCCTAATAAACTTTAAAATTTCTAATTTCTACAAATGACTCTGGAACCTATCAAATCACATCCGATTGACCTCAAATTTTGCACACAAGTCATAAATGATATAACAGAGGTATTCCAATTTTCAGAATCGGATTCCGACCTCGATATCAAAAAGTTAAACCCCCAGTCAAACTTCTCAAAAATTAAACTTTCGGCATTTAAAGCCTAATTCCTATACGGACCTCCAAATAATATGCCGAACATGCTCCTAAACCCAAAATCACCATATGGAGCTATTGGAATTATCAGAATTCGAATCCGAGGTTGTTTACACATAGGTCCATATCCGGTCCACTTTTCTAACTAAAATTTTCAATTATGAGACTAAGTGTCTCATTTCACTCCGAGTTCCTTCGGGACCCGAACCAACTAACCCGATATAACATAATATAGCTGAATAACACAAAAAGAAGTAGAAATGGGGAAAACGGGGCTATAACTCTCTAAATGACTGGCCGGGTCCTTACATCCTCCCTCTCCTAAACATTCGTTCATCCTCGAATGAGTCTAGAAACATACTTGAAGTCTGGAATAGGCGTGGATATCTGCTCCGCATCTCCCGCTCGGTCTCCCTGGTGGCCTCCTCCACAGGCTGGCCTCTCCATTGCACCTTCACTGAAGCTATATCCTTTGACCTCAACCTTCAAACCTGCCGATCCAAAATAGCCACTGGCTCCACATCATAAGTCATATCACTCTCCAACTGAACCGTGCTGAAATCCAAAACATGGGACGGATCTCCAATATACTTCCGGAGCATGGAAACATGAAACACTGGTGCACACTCGACCAGCTGGGTGGCAAGGCAAGCTTATAAGCCACCTCACCAATCCTCTGAAGCACCTCAAAAGGCTTAATGAACCGGGGGATCAACTTGCCCCTATTCCCAAACCTCATAACACCCTTCACGGGTGATACCCTCAGCAAAACCTTCTCCCCAACAATAAAAGATACATCACGGACCTTCCTATCTGCGTAGCTCTTCTGCCTAGACTGCGCAGTGTGAAGTCGCTCCTGAATTAATTTCACCTTATCTAATGCGTCTTGAACCAAGTCTGTACCTAAGAGCCTAGCCTCACCCGGCTCAGACCATCCAAGTGGAGATCTACACCTCCTCCCATATAAAGCCTCGTACGGAGCCATCTGAATACTCGACTGATAACTGTTGTTATATGCAAACTCCGCGAGTGGCAGAAACTGGTCCCATGAACCCCCAAAGTCAATGACACAAGCACGTAACATGTCCTCCAATATCTGAATAGTGTGCTTGGACTGCCCGTCCGTCTGAGGGTGAAAAGCTATGCTCAACTCAACCTGAGTACCCAACTCTCGCTGCACGGCCCTCCAAACTGCGATGTCAACTGAGTACCCCTATCTGAAATGATGGAAACTAGGACACCATGCAGGTAAACGATCTCTCGGATGTAAATCTCAGCCAACCGCTCTGAAGAGTAAGTAGTACCAACTGGAATGAAGTGCGCGGACTTGGTCAGCCGATCCATAATAACCCAAATAGCATCGAACTTCCTCGAAGTCCGTGGGAGTCCAACTACAAAGTCCATGGTGATCCGCTCCAATTTCCACTCTGGGATCTCTAATCTCTGAAGCAAGCCACCCGGTCTCTGAAGCTCATACTTAACATGCTGACAGTTGAGACACCGAGCCATAAACCCAACTATATCCTTCTTCATCCGCCTCTACCAATAGTGCTGCCTCAAATCCTGGTACTTCTTCGCGACACTCAGATGGATGGAATACCGCGAGTTGTGGGCCTCCTTAAGAATCAACTCTCAAAGCCCATCTACATTAGGCACACATATCCGGCCCTGCATTCTCAACACGCCATCATGACCAATAGTCACATCCCTAGCATCACCTCTCCAAACCCTGTCCTGAAGAACGAGCAAGTGGGGGTCATCATACTGACGCTCCCTGATACGGTCATAAAGAGAAGACCTGGAGACCACACAA
>AWOL01S0001509.1:163929-197986 GCA_000715115.1 Nicotiana otophora
AAAATAGTGATATCATAGTCCTTAAGAAGCTCCAACCATCTCCGCTGACCAAAATTAAAATCCTTCTGCTTTAACAGATACTGCAGACTCCGGTGATCAGTATAGATCTCACAATGAACCCCATACAAATAATGACAATCTTCAAGGCGTCAACAATGGCTGCTAACTCAAGATCATGGACAGAATAGTTCTTCTCATGGGTCTTCAAATGGCGCGAGGCATAGGCAATCACCCTACTTTCCTGCATCAAAACACAACCAATGCCTATCCTCGAGGCATCACAATACACTGTGTAAGAACCTGAAGCTAATGGCAGAACTAATACTGGAGCTGTGGCTAAAGCAGTCTTAAGCTTCTGAAAGCTCTCCTCACACTCATCCGACCTCCTGAATGGAGCATCCTTTTGTTTCAATTTGGTCAAGGGTGATGCAATAGATGAAAATCCCTCCACAAGCGACGATAATAACCCGCCAAACTAAGAAAGCTCCTAATTTCCATGGCTGAGGACGGTCTGGGACAACTCTGCACCGCCTCTATCTTCTTCGGATCCACCTGAATACCCTCACTGGACACCACGTTCCCCAAGAATGCTATCGAGCTGAGCCAAAACTCACACTTAGAGAACTTTGCATAAAGCTTCTTCTCCCACAATCTCTATAATACAATCCTCAAATGATGAGCGTGCTCCTCCTGGCGACGAGAGTACACCAGGATGTCATCAATGAATACAACGATGAATGAGTCCAAATAGGGCTGGAATCCACCATTCATCAAATGCATGAACGCTGCTGGGGCATTGGTCCGCCCAAAAGACATCACCAAGAACTCATAATGGCCATATCGGGTCCTGAAAGCTGTCTTAAGAATATCTGAATCCCAAATCTTCAGGTGGTGATAACCGGACCTCAAATCAATCTTGGAGAACTACCTCGCTCCCTAAAGCCAGTCGAATAAATCATCAATACGAGGATAAAGATACTTGTTCTTGACTGTGACCTTGTTCAGCTGTCTGTAATCAATGCACATTCTCATGGAACCATCCTTCTTTTTCACAAATAGAATCGGTACACCCCAAGGTGACACACAAGGCCGAATAAACCCCTTATCAAGGAGTTCCTGAAGCTGTTCTTTCAATTCCTTTAACTCCGCCGGTGCCATACGATACGGTGGAATAGAAATGGGCTGAGTTACCGGCAGCAAATCAATACTAAATTCAATATCCCTGTCAGGCGGCATGCCCGGCAAGTCTGTAGGAAACACATCCGAAAAATCACGTACCACCGGAACAGAATCAATGATAGGAGTCTCTACACTAACATCCCTCACAAAAGCCAAATAAGATAGGCAACCCTTCTCAACCATGCGCCAAGCCTTCAAATATGAAATCACCCTACTTGGTACATAATCTACACAACCGCTCCACTCAACACTCAGAATTTCCGGTATAGTCTACGTCACCGTCTTAACATGACAATCTAGAACAACATGACATGGAGATAACCAATCCATGCCCAATATCACATCAAAGTCGACCACACAGAGCAGGAAAAGGTCTACTTGGGTCTCCAGACCCCCAATAGTCACCACACATGACCGATATAAGCAGTCCACAATAATAGTATCACCCATAGGAGTAGATACATGAACAGAAGAAACTAGAGACTCACTGGGCATATCCAACAAATGGGCAAAATATGAGGAAACATATGAATACATGGAACCAGGGTCAAATAATACTGAGGCATCTCTATGACAAACTGACACAATACCTGTAACCACAGCATCTGAAGCAATAGCATCTGGTTTGGCAGGGAGGGCATAGAAACGGGCCTGGCCATCCCCTGATCTGCCTCCCCCTCTAGGGTGACCCCTAGCTGACTGAGCTCCACCACGAGCTGACTGGGCGGGTGGTGAGGTAGCTGGTGCTGTAGTCGGAGGCTGACTCCTCTGCTGAGATAGACCTCCATGATGACGAGGACACTGCCTCCACATATGCCTAAGCTCCCTACACTCAAAACAACTCCCTGGTGCTGGCGGCGGACCCCTAGTACCGGGATAACTAGTAGAAGAACCTGGCATGGAAGAGCCCTGAACAGGTGGAGCACAGGACGAACTCTAAAATGGACGGGCACTAAGTGATGAGTGGACCTGATGAGAACTGTGAGAACCATGGATAGATGATGCACCATGGTGAAATGGCCGAGCTGACTGAGCCTGTCTGAAATGACGACCTCTACCGTGCTAGAACTGACCCCCAAAAGGAGCACCGATGAATCCACCCTGACCACAAGGCCTCTTGGACTCCCTCTCAACCCTCTCCTGACCGCGAACCATCTCAATCTGCCGAGCAATGTTGACAACCTCATCAAAGGTAGCACCCGAAACCCGCTCCCTAGTCATGCGCAACTGTAGCTGATAAGTGAGGCCATCAATAAACCTCATGATCCTCTCTCTGTCCGTGGGAACCAACTAGATAGCATGACGGGCCAACTCAGAGAATCGCATCTCATACTGTGTCACAAACATATCACCCTGGCGAAGACGCTCAAACTATCTGCGTAGCTCCTCTCTGCGAGATCGAGGCACGAACTTCTCCAAAAATACCACGGAGAACTGCTGCCAAGTTAGGGGCGTTGCGCCAACAGGCCTACGCCTCTCGTAAGTCTCCCACCATCTGAGTGCAGCCGCAGAAAACTAAAAGGTAGTGAATGAGACCCCACAAGTCTCCAAAATACCAACAGTACAGAGTATCCTCTGACACCTGTCCAAAAAGTTCTGAGCATCCTCTCTCTCTCTCTGTGCTACTGAAAGGTGGTGGCTGAAGTCTCCCAAACCTCTCCAACCTGCGCCGATCATCCTCAGACATAGAAGGAACCACATAATCCTGAGCAACAATAATCAGCTGGGCTAGTGGTGCCTCCGGTGTCTGAAATCCCTTAATAACCTGCTCGGGTGTGCGAGCGACGGGAGTCTGAATGCCTCCCCTGGCCTGAGAAGTGGTTGCGGCAGTAGAAATAGAGACCGCTTGAGCAAGGCCAGTACACGCTGTCCGAATCTGAGCTAGGGCCTCCTGAAGGCCTGGAATCACAATAGGAACAGGTGGTGCCTGAGCTGGTGCGTCAACAACTGGAACCTGGTGTTGCTCTGGGACAACTGGTGGATCTGCAGGTACTGCCCCAGCTGCTGTATGGGCGGCACCTCTGCCCCTACCACGGCCTCTACCGCAGCCTCTGCCTCTCGCGGCCCTGGCTGGTGGTACTAGTGGCTGGCCCTCTAGATCGGTAGAATGAGTCCTCACCATCTGTGAGAGAATGAAACAACAGATGTTTAGTTTCTAAAATCAACAGATTCGCACGACAAGAATTCAAGAATGTGGAGTTTCTTAAAGGTTCTACAGCCTCCTGAAAATAAGTACAGATGTCTTCGTACTGATCCGCAAGACTCTACTAAACCCGCTCATGACTCGTGAGACCTATGTAACCTAGGCTCTGATACCAATCTGTCACAACCCAAACTAACCTCTTTGTCGTGATGGCGCCTATTAGAAAACTAGGCAAGCCGACTCATTCCCAAAACAATCGATGTTTTCATTTCAAAGATAATTTCAATGTTATTTAACATAAAAACCTTCGTAAAGGAGTTCAAATCAAAATAAAAGTGCGGAAGGAAAAGCCCGACATCGGGGTGTCACTAGTCATGAGCATCTATTGCAAACTGTCTAACAATATCAAGGCTAACTCATCCTGAAAAATAACTAAATACAACTAGAGGAAGATAAGAGGGAGAAGAGCAGGGGCTGCGATCGCCAAACAGCTACCTTGCTATCTCCAAGCAAATTTACAACCAGAAATCAATAACCGCTACCATGTCCAGCTACACCTGAATCTGCACACAAGGTGCAAGGAGTAACATGAGTACACCAACTCAGTAAGTAACAACAATAAATAAAGACTGAGCAGTAGTGACGAGCAATAAAGCATATAACGTTCATATCATGAAATCTCAGTAAAATACAACATGCTTTAAAAATCAGTGTTTGATTCGATTCAAACACTGATTTTTAAAGCATGTTGTACTTTACTGAGATTTCATGATATGAACGTTATATGCTTTATTGCTCGTCACTACTGCTCAGTCTTTATTTATTGTTGTTACTTACTGAGTTGGCGTACTCANTTACAACCAGAAATCAATAACCGCTACCATGTCCAGCTACACCTGAATCTGCACACAAGGTGCAAGGAGTAACATGAGTACACCAACTCAGTAAGTAACAACAATAAATAAAGACTGAGCAGTAGTGACGAGCAATAAAGCATATAACATTCATATCGGGAAAGCTCAATAAAATACCAAATGCTTTCAAAATCAGGATTTGAATCAAAACATCTCGTTTAATCCAGTTCAAGTAAAGATCATTTAAAGGTATTTTCCAAGAATTTTCAAACAGAGAGAAATGCAAATGTGAGGAAAAAAATGATGAAATTATAAACAGCCCCTCAGGCAAAACATCACTCATATACAGCCCCTCGGGCAAACCTCACAGTCACTCGTGCCACTCGGGTATATCTCACAATCACTCTTGCCACTCGGGCATACCTCACAATCACTCATGCCTTCCAGTCACTCAGCACTCGGCACTCGACACTCGACACTCACACTCAGTAGGTACCTGCACTTACTGGGGGTGTGTACAGGCTCCGGAGGGGCACCTTCAGCCCAAGCGCTATAATCTGCACGGACAACTCACGTGCTAGAATAATAAAACATGTTGCAGGCGGGCAGCCCCGATCCACACTCATCCTCACAATCAGGCCCTCGGCCTCACTCAGTCATAAACCTCTCAAGCCACTCGGGCATTTCAGTAAAATAGGGCATTCGGCCCAAAACATTTATATGCATCAAAATAGAGTCATAAAACTGAGTTATATGTTAAACAAGTATAAACATGACTGAGTATAGATTTTCAATCGAAAACAATGAGAGGATAGTAAGAAAAGGTCCCTAAGGGTCCAAACAGCACTGGCACAAGGCCTAAACATGACATTCAGCCCAAGTTACATAAACTCTTTCTAAAACATATAAGTATCATATAGTTTTAACCAAGTATGCAACTTTACAGTTGCTATGGGATGGACCAAGTCACAATCCCCAACAGTGCATGCCCACATGCCCGTCACCTAGCATGTGCGTCACTAAAAATAGTAGAATGATACAACAATCCGGGGTTTCGTACCCTTAGGACTAGATTTAGAATCGTTATTTACTTCAAGCCGTGAAATTCTTATTCTGCAATGTCCTTTCCTCGTGAATTGGTCTCCAAACGCCTCGAATCTAGTCATAAATAGTTCGTTTCAGTCAATAAAATTCATTCGAATTAATTCCATAAGAAAATAATGATATTCCATAAAATCCGAAAATTAGCTCAATAATTGCCCGTGGGGCACACGTCTCGGAACTCGTCAAAAGTTACAAAATTTGGAAGCCCATTCAATCACGAGTCTAACCATACCAATTTTACCAAAATCTGACCCCAACTCGACCCTCAAATCTTCAATTTAAACCAAAAGGGTTTTCAAATTTTCCCAACTCAATTCACCAATTAAATGATAAAAACAACCATGGATTTGGGTAATTTAACAAATATTGAGTTAAGAACACCTACCCCATTGTTTCCTCTGAAAATCACCCAAAATCGCCTCAAATCCGAGCTCCAAATCGTCAAAAACTGAAAATGGAACGAAGTCCCATTTTCAAGACATAAACTCTCTGCATAGACATTTGCTCTATGCAATCGCGGACTTTCCCATGTGATCGCGATGCACAACATCACAGACCTACGCGATCGCGGACTAGTCTACGCGATCGCGAAGTACAAAACGTGTGATTTCTACTCCGCTCCACTTACTCTACGTGAACACGACCTTCGTCACGCGTTCGCGAGGCACAACATTCTAGAGCTACGCGATCTCAAAGCACAAAATGCCAATGCCACACATTAACCCTATGCGATCGCAGATATCCCCGCGCGAACGCGTAGAACAAAAACCCTCACTTACCAAATAAGCCAATGCGATCGCAGATGCATTCACGCGATCGCGTAGAAGGAAAACATCATCAGATATCAGAAAAGTTCAGCAGCTATTCAAGTTCAAATTTTTGATCTGTTAATCATCCAAAACTCACCCGAGCCCCTCGGGACCTCAACCAAATATACCAACAAGTCCTAAAACATCATACGGACTTTGTCAACCCCCAGGTCAAACTTTTCAAAAACTAAACTTTCGGCATTTCAAGCCTAATTCCTCTACGGACCTCCAAATAATATTCCGGACACGCTCCTAAACCCAAAATCACCATACGGAGCTATTGGAATTATCAGAATTCAAATCCGAGGTCGTTTACATATAAGTCCATATCCGGTTCACTTTTCTAACTAAAACTTTCAATTATGAGACTAAGTGTCTCATTTCACTCCGAGTTCCTTCCGGACCTAAACCAACTAACCCGGTATAACATAATATTGCTGAAAAACACAAAAAGAAGTAAAAATGGGAAAAACACGGCTATAACTCTCGAAACGACCGGCCGGGTCGTTACACATATAATTAGGCCATCAGTGTTGAATCTCTCTAAATCAACCAAGTCACGCAGGTTACCAAGCCCATGTGTATTGCCACAAAGCACCTGTAGAAAACCCCAACATCATAAGTACCCAAAGAACCGATCATATCCATTACCATACTGATCCAACCTACCACTCGTTTGTCTTATTTTCTCCGAGTTTCTTCCAAACCTGTCTTCAGATTAATACTCCTCCTTGCTAAAATGCCACGATCTTTAGCCACAGCTCACCCCACAAACCTAGCATATAACCACAATGCCCTTCGACCCATAAGCAATTGTATTTTTCTTAAGCACCTTCAAAAATACCACAACTATAACACTCACTCTGAGAATACCTTATGTGAATTTCAAATTGTTCTTTTTACCTTCCTTATATAAAAATGTAGAATCCATAGTCATATAGAATTTCTGCAAGTCCAGGCACCATCAAACGCAAATCTCGGATTTTATCCTTACACAAGTCCGGAAACATTCTCAATTGCTATATATAATTCTCAAACCCACTGGAATTTTCTCGGGAGTCACCCACTTTGCTCAAATCTAATTGCACCGCCCAAATGGGCCAAAAGACATGTGCCCCATTAGCACCACAACACTCAAAGAAGTAACTCTACCTGTCAAGACCCAAAATTCAACTAGTCGTGATGGCACCTAACCCAACCCATTAGGTAAGCCAATTACCAACTATCCTATTCCAATAACAATTATTAAAGCAATTTAAGTAAATAAAGGTCTTAATCTTACACAATCCCCAAGAAGTAGTAGTACAAATCATGAGCTTCTAAGAATAGAGTATACAAAGCAGAAATGAAATAAATACATAGTCTGTTTGAATAATACATAAACAGAGCTTTTAAAAATCTAAGGCTACCCTGAACAAGAGGCAGATACAACAGGAACGCAGGTACATCTTCAGATCCCGCAATCATCGATCACAGAAACATCAGCAGCCAACATTTGCAGCAATGTGCAGAAGTGTAGTATCAGTATAACTGACCCCATGTACTGAGTAAGTAACAAACCTAGCCGTAGGTTGAAAGTAGTGACGAGCTTCTACCAAGGTCGGGGTCCAAAACCACTAGTCCACAATGGTCCATAACAACATAAAACAAATAATACAAGAAAAAACACATAGATAAAATTCTTAGCCAAATCATGATTTCAAAAATAATAGTTCTTCCTTTCAAATACATCAGTGAAATCCCAAATCAATTGCCGAAATTGCCAAAAATATGAATAAGTTTGAAAGCAATTAATTTTTCCAAAATCCTTTCAATAATAAATAAAATATCTCATTTTCTTTCCCAGATAACCAATGTAAAACAAATGCATCACTATGTCTATCTGTCAGCATGTGTGACAAATAATGAATAATGTGATACCGTAGAGTATGAGGAAACACATCTATGCATATATGTCATGTGTGCATGTCAATGCAATGCATCTCAGAGATTGCACTCATGTACTCACACTCTCTCAGAGTACTCAATCTCATTGTCTCGCATTCTCCCTCAATGTGCTCAGCACACTCAATCACTCAACGTTATACAATACCTACTGCGGCATGCAGCCCGATCCCTATTTATAGTCGACTGCGCTCACTGGAGGTGTACAAACTCATGAGGGGCTCCTACAGCAAAAGCGCTATAAGCACGGACAACTCACGTGCTGCACGGACAACTCACGTGCCATAATATAAAGATCTGGATCCGCACGGCCAACTCACGTGCTGCACGGCTAACTTACGTGCAATAATAATGTAAGGATCCGCACGGCCAACTCATGTGCTACACGGCCAACTCACATGCAATAATATTATAAGGATCCGCACGGCCAACTCACGTGCTGCACGGCCAACTCACGTGCTGCACAGTCAACTCACGTGCTGCACGGCCAACTCACGTGCTGCACAGTCAACTCACGTGCTGCACGGCCAACTCATGTGCAATAAGAAGCCAATAAGGCCTGCTGCAGGCGGGCAGCCCCGATCCATATAATAGTAACAATATATATAAAGCCAACATGGCCTGCTGTGGCATGCAGCTCGATCCCAAAAATATCCTCACAATCAGGCCCTCGGCCTCCCTCAGTCATCAATCTCTCCAGTCTCTCTTTCATGGGCTCACAATGTCATGAGAATAGCCCAAAATGATGATATGATGTATCAATAAATAACAACAGAGGCTGAGATATGATATGCAATAAAATGGATATGACTGAGTATGAATTTTCATTTTTAAAATAAATATTTTACAACAATATGACCTCTGTGGGTCCCAATAATACTGGTACATAGCCTCAACATGACTTTTAGTATGCTTTTCAGCTCAATTTCTTTAACTCATAAAAATCGCATGGAAAATGCCAAGATCATTTAACTACAAAATTCCACATAAATAATTATGTCACAATTGCTATAGTGCACGCCCACACGCCCATCACCTAGCATGTGCCTCACCTCCCAACAATTTATGAAATACATATATTCAGGATTCATACCCTCAACTCCAAGATTAGAAGAGTGACTTACCTCGAACAAGCCGAATCCAATGTCGAGCAAGCTAAACAATGCTCCATAAAATCCATTCTGTGCGTAACAACTCCCGAATGGCTAGAATCTAGTCACAATTAATTTGATTCAGCTCACAAAAATTATAGAAATTAACTCCATATCGAAATACTAATATTTTTCAAAAATCTGAAATTACGCCTCAAAAATCACCCATGGGGCCCACATCTCAGAATCCGATAAAACTCACAAAATCCAAACCCCCATTCAACCACGAGTCCAACCATACACAAATTACTCAAATCTGACCACAACCCGGCCTTCAAATCCTCAATTAAAGTCTATGAATGTTTATACTATTTTCAACCCAAAACACTAATTTGTTGATAAAAACAATAATAGATTCGTGTAATGTAACCAAAACCGAGTTAGAATCACTTACCCCAATCCATATGGTGAAAATCGCTTCAATCCGAGCTACAAAGCTACAAATGTATTAAAATGGCCGAAACCTCAAAATATATCTTTTGTCCAGGCATTTACTCTTTGCGATCGCGAAGCACAAAATTGTTAAGCCCCAAAATTGCTCTTCGCAATCGCGGAACATGCTTCGCGATCGCGAAGAACAAACTCCCTAACTCTTCCAGATAGCCTCTAGTATAATGGTCATAACCTTTTATACACAACTCTAAATTTAAAATAGTTTAACTATATGAAAACTAGACACCAAGGGCTATAACTTTCATTTGTTACTCATCTCCCAATTCCTTATATATTTCTAGATATAAGCTTCGAAAGTCAGTCATGTGCAACAGAGATTTCCAAACTCTTCCCAGACAGCCTATAGTGTATCCACCATAGCTTTTTGTACAAAATTTCAAATGACAAATGGTTTACTTTTCTGAAAACTAGACATCAATATCTACAACTTTTGTTTTTGGATCATCTCCAAATTACTTATAGATTGCGAGATATAAGCTTCCAAAATCGGGTCAGTGCAGTAGGATTTTCCTCTACGCAATCGCGAAAAGGCTTCCGCGATCGCGATTCACAGTGCCCAAACAACAAAATTGCTCTTCGCGATCGCGACCATTTGTCCGCGATCGCGATGCATACCTCTGTGGCCAAAAATAAACAACTAAGAATGGCCTAGAAATGGTCCGAAACCACCCTGAAACTCACCCGAGCCCCTCGGGACCTCAAACAAATATACCAACAAGTCCTAAAACATCATGTGGACTTAGTCGAACCCTCAAATCACCTCAAACAACGCTAAAACCATGCATTACACCCCAATTCAAGCCTAATGAACTTTGAAATTTCTAGTTTCTACAAACGACTCCGGAACCTAACAATTCACGTCCGATTGACCTCAAATTTTACACACAAGTCATAAATGACATAACGGAGGTATTCAAATTTTTAGAATCGAATTCCGACCCCGATATCAAAAAGTCAACCCCCCGGTCATACTTTCCAAAAATTCAAGTTTCGGCATTTCAAACCTAATTCCACTATGGACTTCCAAATAATTTTCCGGACACGCTCCTAAGTCCAAAATCACCATACGGAGCTATTGAAATCATCAGAATTAAATTCCGAGGTTGTTTACACATAAGTCGATATCCGGTCACTATTTTCACTTAAGCTTTAAACCTTGGAACTAACAGTTCCAATTCATTCCAAAACCTCACCGGACCCGAACCAATTTCCCCGGCAAGTCACACAACAACTGTAAAGCCCAATTTGAGCAGTAAATGGGGAAACAGGGTTGTAATACTCAAAACAATCGGCCGAGTCGTTACATTCTCCCCCACTTAAACATACGTTCGTCCTCGAACGTGCCAAGAGTTGTTTCCAAGCTATCAAATCACTGTTCCATCTTACCACACACGTACTCGGAGGTGAACCCACGTCACCCTATTCCATATGAGCTCGACAACACAATACAAATGAAATCATTTATTTAACTTTAGCCCATAAACCTTGGAATTTAATTTCCAACCTTTAGAATTTCTTTCAAGACACGAATCTTACATTTACACCCTGTATGAGTCTGAACAAGCTGTATCAAGCCATAACCATAACCATAACCACGTACATAATCACCTAACATATTACATAAGTCGCATACTCATAGCACCATTCCTGACCACAATGACTACTCCAAAACCAACCAAATACTAGTATTAAAACCATCTCGAACCAAACCTCATCCCAAAACCTTCGTACAGTGTTGATAATAAAATAAACATGCAAAATTTTATAACCACTTACCAAATCAACAAGTCACAGAGCTCTCTCGCCCCAACCAGAACCATAATCACTTTCTGAGCTGACTCTCAATATTATAGTCCAGAATATACCGAAATCCAACCTGATACTACCCATTCTATGTCCAATTACCTTATATTACTAAACACAACTATTCTATAGGCATGTCGCACCAATATAACTCAGAGCCACATCCCGTGCCATCCGTGCACCAATATGCAGCAATTCAAATGTACCCAGTCATGGAAAATGACTCAAATGAGAGAATTGCTCTGCCAGATTAACAAGTACCACCACAACGAAACGCTAAAAATTCATCATACACCGTAGAACCATCACCCTATTCTAACATAAGGTTCATACCTTAACATAACTCCGCTGCAATGCGTGACCCCATCCAAATGCTGGTCCATAATATATACCTCGAGCGACCCCGCTCAAAATCAATAACCACAGAGAGGCAAAGGACAAAAATTCCACACAAAACCTGAAAGAACATAACCATTACGAAATCGATCATGTAATACCCAAATACTCTCAATTTCAGCTATAAAGCTTAAATAGAACCGCACCATCTGTGCAAATAACCAATGAATCACAACTCCTCATAGCATAAAGGAGTAACTCACAGATCATTTCAGAACACGAATAAGTTCAACATCAACCGAATGGTACATCCCTCAACAATAGAAGTACGGAGCCAACCATTCCGGCTCGGTGTAGAAAACACATTTTAGTTGGGCCTACCTGTGGACCCCAAATCAACTCTCGTCACCACAATAGATAAATAACCCTCCGAAAATTCATCACGACTGATTCATAATACATCATATCATCTAACTCGCTTCGGTCATGACTTCACAGTCCACAACCACAAAATAATCTGCTCCTAAGAACTCCCAGTCTCCAAATACATAGAATACACGAATCACTATTTCTGATTCCATCAAATTTAAATCTCTCTAACTCAACCAAGCCGTGCAAGTCGAAAACCCCAAGAGTATTGCCACAAAGCACCTATAGAAAACCTCCACATCATAAGCAACCAAAGAACCGATCATATCCATTACCATACTGATCGAACCTATTACCAAGTTGTCCTATTTCTCCAAGTCCCTTCTGAATTTTTCTTGCAATTGATACTTCTCCTTGCTAAAACACCACCATCTTTAACCACAACTCACCCCACGAACCCTAGCATAGAACCACAACGCCCTAAGGCCCATAAGCCATTCTTCTTAAACACCTCCATAAATACTACAACAGTAACACTCACTCTGAAAATACCTTATATGAATTTGAAATTGTTCTTCTTACCTTTCCTATACCAAAATGTAGAATCTATACGCAAGTCCGGAGAATTTCTCAATTGCTATATATAACCCTCGATCCTATTGAAACTTTCTCGAGAGTCACCCACTTTATTCAAATCCATATTGCACCGCCCAAATGGGCCAAAAGACACGTGCCCCATTAGCACAACAACACTCTAAAAAGTAATTCTACTTTAATACCACCGATCAAATTCATACTCCGTGTGCACTACACCATTCTCAAATAACGACTCCCTCATCCCACAACATAACCCATATTCAGAAATTTCCTTACTCGAGTCATTCTCGATCTCGACTTCTGCAAGTCATAACTATCCTACCAATATGCCTCAGCCCAAAATTAAAATTTAACACATAACCATTAAATAAAATTGTGAATAGCAGGCTCCCCCACTTGGCTCAAAGTCATAGATTAAAACACTCCATAATTCACAATACACATACCCTATTACTGTCATAATACCGTAGTCAGTGCCACAAAAATTCTTCTCAAGTTCATACAACAACAACCATTAAACAAAACACCCCTAATCATCCGCTAAGCTCGCAATCATTCTCTTGACACTCAAGTCGACTTTCTCAGCCAGATTCAAATTCAAATCTCCACACATACGCCCTGCTAGAAGAAAAGAAACTCTCCACTCACATATAAGGAACACACCTATGTAGATTACTCTCCAAGAGATAACCCACCTCCCTAGCCTGAAATTGGCATCTTGTTATATCTTTTTGCAGTCATAATTACTATGCAATCACTTAGTCAATCTGAGTCCAAACTCATTAACCAGACATGAGAATTTAATTCACCCCAAAATTTAACAATATGAAAGATCCTTCAAAACATTCATACTCGAGACTGTACGTCACATCAAAACACAAATAAAGCACCCAATGGCCTTCCCTTTACATTTCAAGGAAACACTTCTTGTTATGTTCAAAACGTCTTAACATATCCCGCGGTCACATCATACCTATCATACCACCATTCCACCGCTAATCGAGCCATAAATTCTACCTGTAGGGACATTACCGGACATATGAGTCCAAATGTACTAGTTATAACTGAAGCTACCGAGCTTAAACTGCGGTCTCACTGTGGCCTCAAGTCCTCCAGACTGGCCCATCACCAAAACATAGAATACACATCTCGCACATCATCCGTGAGATCAAAAGACGGCGATACACAGCTGCTACTGAGCGCTCCTATGCGCATACGAATGCGTGGAAGGAATTCAAAGAATTATGCCTCAAGCTAAATCAATTCTGCACGATAAGGAAAGAAAGATGGGAAATATAGATCCTAAATGCCATGTAGCATCTCGAAGATAAGTATGGACGTCATCATACTGATCCACAAGACTCTACTATACACTTGCTCATGATTTGTAGAACCTATGAACCTAGAGCTCTGATACCACCTTGTCACGACCCAAAATCCAACTAGTCGTGATGGCACCTAACCCAACCTGTTAGGTAAGCCAATTACCAACTATCCCATTACAATAATAATTATTAAAGCAATTCAAGTAAATAAAGGACTTAATCTTACACAATCCCCAAGAACTAGTAGTACAAATCATGAGCTTCTACGAATAGAGTATATAAAGCGGAAATGAAATAAATACATAGTTTGTTTGAATAATACATAAAGATAGCTTTTATAAATCTAAGGCTACCCTGAACAAGAGGCAGCTACAACAGGAACACAGGTACATCTTCAGATACCGCAACCATCGAGCACAGCAACAACAACAGCCAACATCTGCATGCAATGTGCAGAAGTGTAGTATCAGTAAAACCGACCCCATGTACTAAGTAAGTAACAAACCTAGTCGTAGGTTGAAAGTTGTGACGAGCTTCTACCAAGGTCGAGGTCCAAAACCACTAGTCCACAACGGTCCATAACAACATAAAACAAATAATACAAGAAGAAACACAGAGATAAATTTCTTAGCCAAATCATGATTTCAAAAATAATAGTTATTCCTTTCAAATACATCAGTGAAAATACAAATCGATTGCCGAAATTGCCAAAAATACGAATAAGTTTGAAAGCAATTAATTTTTCCAAAATCCTTTCAATAATAAATAAAATATCTCATTTTCTTTCCCAGATAACCAGTGTAAAACAAATGCATCACTATGCCCATCTGTTAGCATGTGTGAGAAATCATGAATAATGTGATGCCGTACAGCATGAGGAAACACATCTATGCAAATATGTCATGTGTGCATGTCAATGCAATGTATCTCAGAGATTGCACTCATGTACTCAAACTCTCTCAGAGTACTCAATCTCATTGTCTCACATTCTCTCTCACTGTGCTCAGCACACTCAATCACTCAACGCTATACAATACCTGCTGCGGCATGCAGCCCGATCCCTGTTTATAGTCAACTGCGCTCACTGGGGATGTACAGACTCATGAGGGGCTCCTACAGCCCAAGCGCTATAAGTAAGGACAACTCACATGCTGCATGGACAACTCACGTGCCATAATATAAAGATCTGGATCCGCACGGCCAACTCACGTGCTGCACGGCCAACTCACGTGCAATAATAATATAAGGATCTGCACGGCCAACTCACGTGCTGCACGACCAACTCACGTGCAATAATAATATAAGGATCCGCACGGCCAACTCACATGCTGCATGACCAACTCAAGTGCAATAAGAAGCCAATAAGGCCTGCTGCAGGCAGGCAGCCCCGATCCATATAATAGTAATAATATATATAAAGCCAACATGGCCTGCCGCGACGTGAAGCCCGATCCCAAAAATATCCTCACAATTAGGCCCTTGGCCTCCCTCAGTCATCAATCTCTCCAATCTCTCCAGTCTCTCGGGCTCATAATGTCATGACAATAGCCCAAATATTATGATATGATGTATCAATAAATAACAACAGAGATTGAGATATGATCTGCAATGAAATGAATATGACTGAGTATGAATTTTCAATTTAAAAATTAATATTTCACAATAGTATGACCTCTGTGGGCCCAATAATACTGGCACATAGCCTCAACATGACTTTTAATATGCTTTTCAGCTCAATTTCTTTAACGCATAAAAATCGCATGGAAAATGCCAAGATCATTTAACTACAAAATTCCACATAAACAATTATGTCACAATTTCTATAGTGCACGCCCACACGCCCGTCACCTATCATGTGCGTCACCTCCCAAGAATTTACGAAATACGTATATTCAGGGTTCATACCCTCAACGCTAAGATTAGAAGAGTTACTTACCTCGAACAAGCCGAATCCAATGTCGAGCAAGCTAAACAAAGCTCCAGAAATTCCATTCTGTGCATAACAACTCCCGAATGGCTCGAATCTAGTCACAATTAATTGATTCAGCTCACAAAAATTATAGAAATTAATTCCATATCAAAATACTAATATTTTCCAAAAATCCGAAATTATGCCCTAAAAATCACCCATGGGGCCCACGTCTCGGAATCCGATAAAACTCACAAAATCTGAACCCACATTCAACCACGAGTCCAATCATACCAAAATTTCTCAAATCCAACCACAACTCGGCCTTCAAATCCTCAATTAAAGTCTATGAATTTGTCTACTATTTTCAACCCAAAACACTAATTTGTTGATAAAAATAATAATAGATTCGTGTAATTTAACCAAAACCGAGTTATAATCACTTATCCCAATCCATATGGTGCAAATCGCTTCAATCTGAGCTCCATAGCTCCAAATGTGTTAAAATGGCCGAAACCTCAAAATATATCTTCTAACCAGGCATTTACTCTTCGCGATCGCGAAGCACAAAAGTTTTCAGCCCCAAAATTGCACTTCGCGATCGCGAAGAACAAACTCCCTAACTCTTCCAGACAGCCTCTAGTATAATGGTCATAACGTTTTGTACACAACTCCAAATGGCAAATGGTTTAACTTTGTGAACACTAGACACCAAGGGCTATAACTTTCATTTGTTACTCATCTCCTAATTCCTTATAGATTGCTAGATATAAGCTTTCAAAGTCAGCCCTGTGCAACAAAGATTTCCAAACTCTTCCCAGATAGCCTATAGTTTATCCACCATAACTTTTTGTACAAAACTCCAAATGACAAATGGTTTACATTTATGAAAACTAGACATCAATAACTACAACTTTCATATTTGGATCATCTCCAAATTCTTTATAGATTGCGAGATATAAGTTTTTAATGTCGGGTCAGTGCAGCAGGATTTTCCTCTAAGGGATCGCGAAAAGGCTTCCACGATCGGGATTCACAATGCCCAAACAGCAAAATTGCTCTTCGCGATCGTGACCATTTTGTCCGCGATCGTGATGCATACCTCTGTGGCCAAAAACCAGCAACTAAGAATGGCCTAGAAATGGTCCGAAACCAACCCGAAACTCACCCGAGCCCCTCTGGACCTCAACCAAATATACCAACAAGTCCTAAAACATCATACGGACTTAATGCTCAGAGATAACTCAGAGAAAATATCAGAAGTAACTCAGAGATAAAATGGTCATCCAAATCATGATTTAAAAAACAATAGTTCTTCCTTTCTAATACATCAGTAAAAACCCAAATCGTTTGCCGAAGTTGCCAAAAATATGAATAGTTTGAAAACAATAATCTCTCCTAAAATCTTTTCAATAATAAATAAGATGTTTCATTTTCCTTCCGGATAACCCGTGTAAAACAAATGCATCACTATGCCCATCTGTAAAAATGTGTGAGAAATCATGAATGATGTGATGTTGTACAACATTAGGAAACATACATCTATATGCCTGTTTGTCAGGTGTGCATACCAATGCGATGCAACTCAGTGATAAAATCATACACAGCCCCTCGGGCAGAACGGCACTCATATATAGCCCCTCGGGCAAACCGCACAGTCACCCATGCCTTTCGGGCATACCTCACAATCACTCATGCCACTCGGGTATACCTCACAATCGCTCATGCCTCCCAGTCACTCAGCACTCGGCACTCGCACTCAATAGGTACTTGCGCTCACTAGGGGTGTGTACAGACTCCGGAGGGGCTCTTTCAGCCCAAGCGCTATAATCTGCATGGACAACTCACGTGCTGCACGGACAACTCACGTGCTATAATCATAAAGTATATAAAGCATGCTACAGGCGGGCAGCCCTGATCCACATAATAATCCTGACAATCAGGGCATCGACCTCATTCAGTCATCAATCTCTCCAGTCTCTCGGGCTCACAATGTCATGAAAATAGCCCAAAAATGATGATATGATGTATCAATAAATAACAAAAGAGACTGATATATGATATGCAATGAAATGAATATGACTGAGTATGAATTTTCAATTTAAAATAATATTTCACAATAGTATGACCTCTGTGGGTTCCAATAATACTAGCACATAGCCTCAACATGACTTTTAATATGCTTTTCAGCTCAATTTCTTTAACGCATAAAAATCGCATGGAAAATGCCAAGATCATTTAACTACACAATTCCACATAAACAATTATGTCACAATTTCTATAGTGCACGCCCATACGCCCGTCACCTATCATGTGCGTCACCTCCCAACAATTTACGAAATACATATATTCAGGGTTCATACCCTCATCTCTAAGATTAGAAGAGTTACTTACCTCGAACAAGCCGAATCCAATGTCGAGCAAGCTAAACAATGCTCCTGAAATCCCATTATGAGCGTATCAACTCCCGAATAGCTCGAATCTACCATATTAAAATGCTAATATTTTCCACAAAATCCGAAATTATGCCCCAAAAATCACCCGTGGGGCCCACATCTCGAAATCCGACGAAATTCACAAAATACGACAACCCATCCAATTACAAGTTCAACCATACTAATTTCACTCAAATCCAACTCCAAATCGGTATTCAAACTTGAAAATTTTGTTTTGTGACATTATAGAAATTGCTTTCTATTTCTCTTGAAGATTCGATAATCTTACACCAAAAATGAAGATTAATTCATGGAATATAATCACAAGGGAGTTAAGAACACTTACCCCAAGTTGTGTGGAAAATTTCCTCTCCAAAATTGCCCAACCCGAGCTCCAAAATCCAAAAATGGGTGAAAATGTCGAACCCTCGAATTTAAGGTTCTGCCCCAGCGATTTCCGTATCTGCGGACAAGGGGTCGCATCTGCGACCTTCGCCTCTACGGGAAAAATCTTGCTTCTGCGAGAACAGCTTGGCCAGCCATAATCGCTTTTGCGATGCCAAGGACCTCACCTGCAGTCGCGCTTCTGCGCTCAAAGGTTCGCACCTGCGGACTTGCCTCTCCCTCAACTCTTCATCTGCGGAGCCTCGCTCGCACCTGCGGGCTCGCAGATGTGGTTAACGCCTTCGCACATGCATACTGCCCAGGCTAGCCCAGCTCCGCTTTCGCATAAAAAGGGTCGTATTTGTGGCACCGCACCTGCGGCCAATTCCTCGCAGGTGCGATCACACCAGAAGACAGAAATTGTCTAGATTTCTTCTAAGTCGGAATTTGATCCGTTAACCATCCGAAACTGACCCGAGCCCCTCGGGACCCCGTCTGAACATACCAAAAAGTTCTATAACATAACACGTACCTACTCGAGGCCTCAAATCATATCAACCAACATCAAAACGATGAATCGCACCTCAAATCAAAATCTATGAACTTTGAACTTTCAAATTCTACGTCTTGTGCCAAAACACATCAAATCAATCCGGAATGACTTCAAATATTGCACACAAGTCACATTTCAAATTACGGAGCTATTCCAATTTCCAGAATCAGATTCTGACCTCGATATCAAAAGTCAACCCCCCGGTCAAACTTCCCAAAAATTTATCTTTCTGCATTTCAAGCCTAATTCCACTACGAACCTCCAAATAATTTTTCGGACACGCTCCTAAGTCCAAAATCACAGTACGGAGCTATTGGAACCATCAAAACTCCATTCTGGGGTCGTTTACACATAAATCGACATCCGGTCACTATTTTAACTTAAGCTTTAAACCTTGAAACTAAGTGTTCCAATTCATTCCAAAACCTCACTGGACCCGAACCAATTACCCTGGCAAGTCACACAACAACTGTAAAGCCCAATTTGAGCAGTAAATGGGAAAATAGAGTTGTAATACTCAAAACGACCGGTCGGGTCGTTACACTAGGGATTTTGGACATTTGGAAATTTAGACCTCAATTTGAGGTCGGATTCCAAAATGAATTACATATTCGGGCTCGGGGGTGAATGAGTAAATGGAGTTTGGTCCGAATCTCAGGTTTTGACCAAGCGAGCCCGGGGTCGATTTTTCGACTTTTTGGAGGAAAATTTGGGAAATTTAATTTATGCAATATAATTGATTTCTTTAGCAATATTTGATATTATTGAGTCATTTTTGAATAGATACAAGTGGTTTGGAGGTGAATTCCAAAGGAAAAGCTGTGATTGAGAATTAAGTGGCCTTCGGAGCAAGGTAAGTGTTGTGTCTAACCCTAACTTGAGGGAATTAGGAACCTTAGATTACTTGCTAAGTGAAATTCATGTGAGTGGCGTATATGTGAGGTGACGAGTACTTATGCGCCGCCAATTTACCTGTTTTCCATGTTTCTCTATTTTTCTTATATTGTCTCTTTCCTATGCCTAATTGCTACGTGTTATACTAGTGCTGTTCAATTTATCAATCTTATCATGTTTACGGATTTTCTGGTGATAATTGAGTTTTTATTTCAAAGTTTAGATTGATATTATGGAACCAAATGTTGAAGTAAGGTTTGTACTTATTATTCTATCTCCATGTTGTTAGTTATGCATTGCATTATGGTAAGGGAGAGTGTTAATGAACGAAGGGGGATGTCGTGCCATATTGTGAGTGTTAATGCACGAAGGGTAATGCCGTGCCATATTGTGAGTATTAATGCACGAAAGGTGATGCTGTGCCATATTGTGAGTGTTAATGCACGAAGGGTAATGCCGTGCCATATTGTGAGTATTAATGCACGAAAGGTGATGCTGTGCCATATTGTGAGTGTTAATGCACGAAGGGTAATGCCGTGCCATATTGTGAGTATTAATGCACGAAAGGTGATGCTGTGCCATATTGTGAGTGTTAATACACGAAGGGTAATGTCGTGCCATGATATGAGCGTTAATGAATGAAGGGTGATGCCGTGTTGTTTCTATTGATTTTATGGTGAGATTGAGAGTAAAAGCACGAAGGGTGATGTCGTGCATTTTTCCTTCACTTTATTCATTATTCATGTTGATTCATGATATGTTGACTGCTCCGGTTATCATTCTGTTGTATTTCTGTATCTTGTATTCCCCTCAGCATGTTCCCCTCCCGACATTTCCTGTTTAGTTCTTCATTTTTGTTATTTATATATACACTGTTAAATTGTACAGCTTGATTTGTAGGTGCCTTGCCTTAGCCTCGTCACTACTTTGTTGAGGTTAGGCTCAACACTTAGTAGTACAAGGGGTCGGCTGTACTGATACTGCACTCTGCACTTTCTATATAGATTTTGGTACCGGCTCGGGTTGATCGAGATTTTTGCTATTGGTCCGCTGTCTGGAGACTCAAGGTAGATCGGTCGGCGTTCACAGACCTTGAAGTCCCCGTCTATCTTCTCTGTCCTACAGTTTCTTTCATTCAGACAGTTCTATTTCTTTCAGACTATTACTTGTAGTAAATTTTAGAATGCTCATGAATTATCACTCCAGATCCGGGTGGTAGTAATTAATACAGTTTTATAATATTCCGCACTTATCATATTTCATCTTAGTTAATTATTGTTATTTACTGCATGGAAATAAGGAATTGGTTTAATGATTTTCTAACGTTGACTTGCCTAGCAAGTGAAATGTTAGGCGCCATCACGGTCCCGTCGATGGGAAATTTCGTGTCGTGACAAATATACTCTCCTTCCGGAGGTACATAAGAAAATGTCCTTCTTTCTTGTGGAGCGGGCCGAACGCCTCGGCAGGATAGATGCATCTATGGATCGTGCCGCACGTTCCTCGGCAGTGTACACAATATTCTGGATTGGGCCGTACGACCTCAGCAGGATAGATGCATCTATGGATCGTGCCGCACGTCGCTCGAAAGTGTACACGATATTCTGGAGCGGGCCGTACGACCTCGACAGAAATCGTGCTTAATAATAATAATTACACGATACTTTGATAGTTTATTGTAGCTTCTGAAGCTAATTTATAAATTGGAAATCTTTGGAATTTAAAGAATTATTATTCCTGCTTGTTAAGGAATTATTGTTATTCCTGTAAACGAGACTAATTGATAAATTTGGAAATTTACTGGAATTGAAGGAATTTAATTAATATATTGAAATTTATTCCATTTGAAGGAATTTAATTATTTCTGCTGGTTAAATAAATTATTGTAAATTCTGTGAATCATGCTGATTTAGATATTCTAGTTTTATTTCCATTATTATTATTGACCCATAGTGAGTGTCAAAGTCGGCCATCTCGTCTCTACCACTTCGAGATTAAGCTTGATACTTACTGGGTAAATGTTGTTTGCGTACTAATGCTGTACTTGCTGCAGTTTTTATGCATGATCTGAGGCAGCTACTAGTGGAAGACCTATCATCGCACATCCATGTTATCTAGAGGCGTAGTGGTGAGCTGCCTTTCTGAGTCGTTCTGTAGCTACTAGTGCCTCTTCTTGCATATTATTCTGTCTATTTTTATTTCAGACAGTATTTGGAGTTTTGTATAATCTACTAGTTGCTCATACATTTGTGACACCAGGTCTTGGCACACACATTGGTTGAATTAAGAGTTGCTTATTTTCTTTGTTATTTTAAATTACAAGTTGGCTTGCCTAGCTGTAGTGTTGGGCGCCATCGCGACCTATAGGTGAAATTGGGTCGTGACAAGTATGGTATATATATATATATTATAGTGTATTATATATACTAAGTGTATAGTATATAAGCTATATTCGATATAACATTAGCTATATTAAGATGCATATATATATATATATATATATAGCCAGTTAACACTGTACAAATAGGTGCTAAGTTTAACACTATTTTTCTAATGAATATCATTAGGAAGAAGGCTACTGTTAAAACATAGTAGGAAAGAAGAGTATGAATTGCCCCAACAATTTGACTTTCTTAATAAACGGACAATTCCTAGGATCGAACCTAAGGTTATATACCAATCAGGAACCTTTGAAAAGCTAGGTTTCCAACAAGTAGTGAAAACTAGTGAAGAGACAATCACTGTAGACAGTGATCATGCTACATTTAGATTATTATCTGAAAGTGATTTAGACCCTTATAGGGGCACACATAGATTCATGCACATAGGTTTAATACAAGTTGCCTTCAAGACACTTATTTTAAGAGGCTAACCAGAGAGTTTTATAGCAGCTCTCAGAGATGGCAGAAATCGGAATTGGAAAAAATCCCTTATAGCGACTGTACAAACCAGTTTGGCGTATGGTCCTGTTTATTTTAATGCATATCCTAATATGCAAATTTCTTTGAATGATGAAAATTCTCTAAATACTTTAATTTTAAGTATCAAACTGTGATGACCTAAAATATCATCTTTAAATTTAATAATTAATTTTGTGTTCTAAGACCTCGAAAAGTACTATTTATCATTCCTCGACTTACGTGTCCAATCCGTAAAATTTTCTAGAAAGTTTTTATGTGAAAAATAAATTAAAATATGAATTAGAGCTTTAAAACTCAACTGAGTTGACTTTGGTCAACATTTTGAGCAAACGGACTCAGATCAATATTTTAATAGTTCCGATAGGTCTGTATCGTGATTTGAGACTTGGGCTTATGCCCGGAATCAAATTCTGAGGTCCCTAGCCCGAGATATGGAATTTTGATGAAAAATTAAAAGTTTTAGTTTAAATAGTGACCTGATGCCGAATTATGTGCAAACAACCCCAGAATAAAATTTTGATGATTCCAACAGCTCCGTATGGTGATTTTGTACTTAGGAGCGTGTTCGAAATTTTATTTGGAAGTTCGTAGTTAGATTAGGCTTGAAATGGCTAAAAACAAGAATTTAAGTTTGGAAGTTTGACCAGGGAGTTGACTTTTTGATACCGGAGTCAGAATCCAATTCCGAAAATTTTCATAGCTCCGTTATATCATTTATGACTTGTGTGCAAAATTTATGGTCAATCGGAGTTGATATGATAGGTTTCGACATCGAATGTAGAAGTTGGAAATTTAAAGTTTCATTAAGCTTGAATGGGAGCATGATTCGTGATTTTAGCGTCGTTTTATGTGATTCGAGGTTTCAAATAAGTTTGTATGATGTTTTAGGACTTGTTGATATATTTGGTTGAGGTTCCGAGGGCCTCGGGTAAGTTTCGGATGGTTAACGGATCAAAAGTTGGACTTTAAAAGCTGGTGCAATGTTTCCTCTTCTATTGGACATTCTGGGCTGTGATCGAGCCCAGGTATCGAGCCCAGATATCGAGCCCAGGTATCGAGCCCAGGTATCGAGCCCAAGGTTGAGGAGGCTCAGGCTCGAGCTTGTGTATTGAAGCCATGATCGAAGGTCCAGCTCGAGGGCCATGATCGAAGGTTCAGCTCGAGGGCCATAATCGAAGGTCCAGCTCGAGGGCCATGATCGAAGGCAAGGCTTGAGGGCCAGAATCGAGACCCAAGATCGAGGGTCACAATCGAAGGCTCAGACTCGATGTCATGATTGAGGCTCTGATCGAAGGACCAGGTTCGATGCCATAATCGAGGCCATGACCGAGGCCAGGCTCGAGCTTGTGATCGAAGCCATGATCTAGGCCTAGGCTCGAGCGCCATGATTGAAGTCACGATCGAGGCCCCGTTCGAGGCCCATTTCTGAAGGCTGTCTGGGCAGTTTTATAAAAAGTGGGCATTCGTCTCATTCGCCATTTGTAACAAATTGGAGCTTGCGCAGAGGCGATTTTTGATAGATTTTCAACGAAAAGACATTGGGGTAAGTGATTCTAATTTGGATTTGGTCTATAAATACGAATATATCATTGTTCTCATCATTTAATTAGTGTTTTGAGATTGAAATTTGGGAAAATTTTAGAAATTTCATAGAAACGAATTTTTGAGATTTCTGTAACGATTCAGAGTCGGATTTGAGTGAAACTAGTATGGTTGGACTCGTAATTGAATGGGTTGTCGGATTTCGTAACTTTCGCCTAATTTCGAGACGTGGGCCCCACAGACGAAGTTTTAATTAATGTCGGAATTTTTATTAAAAATGTAGTATTTTCTTATAGAATTGATTCCTATAATTTTTAGTGACTGTATCGAATTAGTTCTGGCTAGATTCGAGCCAGACAGAGTTGGATAATCGTGTAAAAGGACTACTAGTGGATTAAATTGGAGCAAGACGAGGTAAGTCTCTTGTCTAATCTTGTGAGGGGTAAATTACCTCATAGGTGCTTAAAATTAAATAATTGTTGCTAATTGTGGGGGCTACGTATGCACGAGGTGACGAGAGTCCGTGCGTAGCTACTATTAATGCTAAAGTCCGGGTAGTTTAGGACTCAAAGCATGAATTACTTATGTAAATTATATTCTTTATTTAATTAATATTATTTAATTTTTATATATATATATATATATATATATATATTGTGAATTGTTAGATAAAAATATTAAAGGATAGAAATCTCATATGCTTGATTTTTCTGTTTCAATTAATTAATGGTTAAGATAAATTGTTCTTCCTCCTAAATTTATCTTATAACAAATATACTCTCATTCTGCAGATACATAAGAAAATGTCCTCCTTTCTTGTGGAGCGGGACGAACATCTCGGCAGGATAGATGCATCTATGGATCGTGTCGCACGTCCCTTGGCTGTGTACACGAAACTCTGGATTGGGCCATATGACCTCAGCAGAAATCGTGCTTGATAATAATAATAATTACACGATTTTTGGACAATTGAATTGTAGCTTGTAAAGCTATTTGATAAATTGGAAGTTTTATTGAAATTGAAGGATTTAATTAAGAGATTAGAAATTATTGCATTTGAAGGATTTTTATTATTTCTGGTAATAGAATAAATTATTGTTAACTCTGTGAATCATGCTGATTTGAATAATTATAATTTATTCCATTTATTATTGTTGACCCTTAGTCGGTGTCAAAGTCGACCATCTCGTCTCTACCACTTCGAGATTAGGCTTGATACTTACTGGGTACACGTTGTTTACATACTCATACTACACTTGCTGCACTTTTTTTGTGCAGGATATGAGATAGATACTAGTGGAGGACCTATCATCGCACATCCTCGTTATCCAGGGGCGTAGTGGTGAGCTGTCTTTCTGAGCCGTCCTGCAGCTACCAGTGCCTCTTCTTGTATTTTTAATTATGTTTATTTTCATTTCAGACAGTATTTGGAGTTTTGTATAATCTACTAGAATGCTCATAAACTTGTGACACCAGGTCTTGGCACACACATTGGTAGAATTTGGTGTCTTATTATTTTTCTTAGATTTAAATCTTATTGATATATGTTTAATTTATTAGTTGGCTTGCCTAGCTATAGTGTTGGGAGCTATCACGACCTATAGGTGAAATTGGGTCGTGACAACATTGTATCAGAGCACTAGGTTCACATAGGTCTCACAAGTTATGAGCAGACCTAATAGAGCCTTTCGGATCGGTACAGAGACGTCTGTACTTATCTTCGAGAGGCTATGGGGTGTTAGGAAACTACCTTTCTTAATATTCCATCATGCAATTAATGTAGTACTAAATATCCTTCTCTTATTCTCTCACAGATGGTGAGAACGCGCTCTAATGAGGTTCCAGACCAGGGAAGAGCTACTGCCCCAGTTGCTAGAGGCCAAAGTAGAGGCCGAGGGAGGGCTCCAGCCCGTGGTAGAGGGCGAGGACATCCCAGGACTATTCTAGTTATGCCGCCAGTGGGTCCAGCAAAGAATCCCATTATTGAGGAGCAGGGTGAGGTACCTCTGGCAGAGCCAGCTCCGGTGAATTTCACATTTGCACCGGGATTTCAGGATGTCATGGGTCGTATGCTGCGGTTCTGATATACAGTAGTTTCGTGTCCATCAGCCTGCGCGGCAATGGTCTGTGCTCCCCCGCCCCCTGAGATGTGGCTGGGTCTGCCGGCCAGTGGGAGCAACCACACCTGAGCCCAGGCCAGCCGTAGCCGTTGATCCTCAGAAACTATTGGACAGATGGACTAGACTATATCCTCCTGTCTTTGGGGGTGAGCGACATGAGGATCACCATGATTTCATTGATCGGTGAAAGGATATACTGTACAACATGAGCATATTGGAGTCTCATAGGGTAGACTTTGCTACTTTTCAGCTAGAGGGCAGAGCCCGTAGATGGTGGCAGTCTTATATTCTTAGCAGACCAGTAGATTCTCCTCCCATGACTTGGGACACGTTCACCCGTATCTTCCTGGACAAGTATATTCCACCCTCCCAGAGGGAAGAGTTGAGGTTTTAGTTTAGGCAGCTCCAGTAGGGTCAAATGTCAGTGACCAATTATGAGGTGAGGTTTTCTGAGTTATCTCACCATGCACTTATGATACTCCCTACTGAGGCGGAGAAAGTGCGGAGGTTTGTTATGGGTTTACACACTGGCATTCAGGCCACTATGGCTCAAGAGGTTAAGATGGGTACTTCTTATGAGCTAGTTGTGGAGATAGCCCGGAGGATTGAGGGTGTACGTCATCGTAGCCGAGAGAAGGTTACTAGAGATAAGCGGTTTAGGTATTCTAGAGAGTTCAGAGGTGCTCCGTCTGGGGGCAGAGGTCAGTTCGTGAGGGGACAGTCTAGCAGAACCCCATATCCAACACCACCGCCTCCTCGAGGTGCTCCAGTGCGACCCTATCTCAGTGCTATACCAGAGAGTTCTTATCGCCCACCAGCTATACAGGGTTCTTTTAATGGGTATTTAGGTTACCAGGGCCAAACTTCTTGTCAGCAGCTTATCACACCAAAAAGTTATTATGAGTGCGGGGATCCTAGTCACATGCAGAGATTCTGTCCCAGACTGCGGGGTAGACCAGTGCAGCAGGGTCAGTAGCCTTTGATTACCGCACCAGTTGCTCCACCAGTAGTCTGACCACCAAGAGGTGGATGATAGGTGGGTAGGGGCCGTCCTAAAGGTGGAGGTCAGCCAAGCGGAGGCCAGCCAGTTGGCGCTCCAGCTCGGTTCTATGCTTTTCCGGCCAGACCAAATACAGAGGCCTCAAATGCCGTGATTACAGGTATTATTTATGTTTGTGGCAAAGATGCCTCAGTATTATTTGATCCAGGAACTACGTATTCATATGTGTCATCTCTATTTTCTCCATTCCTAGGTGTTTCTCGTGAGTCCCTGAGTACTCCTATTTATGTGTCCACTCTTGTGGGCGATTCTGTTATTGTTAACCGGATCTACCGGTCATGTATTATTATATTCCGTGGTTATGCAACTATAGTATATCTCCTATTGCTTGAGATGATCGATTTTGAAATTATTCTGGGCATGGACTGGTTATCTCCATATCATGCTATTCTAGATTGTCATGCCAAGACTGTTACCTTGGCTATTCCAGCATTGCCTAAGCTGGAGTGGAAGGGTTTGCCTGATAGTTAATTTAATCGAGTTATTTCTTTTATAAAGGCTCAACACATGGTTAAGAAGGGTTGTTTGGCTTATCGAGACTATGTTCAGGATACTACTGCAAAGACTCCGGCTATTGATTCAGTGCCTGTAGTTCGGGAGTTCTCCGATGTATTTCTGTCAGATCTTCTAGGTATGCCACCTGATCGTGATATTAATTTCTGTATTGACTTGGCTTTAGATACCCAGCCTATATCTATCCCACTGTATCACATGGCTCCGAAAGAATTGAAGGAATTGAAAGAACAGCTTGAGGAGTTACTAGCCAAAGGGTTCGTCAGACCGAGTGTATCGCCTTGGGGTGCACCGGTATTATTTGTGAAGAAGAAGGATGGAACAATGTGGATGTGTATTGATTATCGTCAACTGAACAAAGTCACTATTAAGAACAAGTACCTGTTACCGCGTATTGATGATCTATTTGACCAGCTGCATGGTGCTAGGGTATTCTCTAAGATAGACTTGAGGTCGGGGTACTATCAGTTGAAGATTTAGGATTCAGATGTTCCGAAGACTACTTTTCGGACTAGATATGGTCATTATGAGTTTCTGTTGATGTCCTTCGGTTTAACTAACGCCCCGATAGCGTTTATGGATCTGATGAACAGGGTATTCAGGCCATATATTGATTCGTTTGTCATTGTCTTTATTGATGACATTTTGATCTACTCGCGTAGTATGGAGGAGCATGAGCAACATATGAGAGTAGTGTTTCAGACATTGCGGGAACAAAAGCTATATGCTAAGTTCTCTAAATGTGCGTTCTGGTTTGAGACTGTAGCATTTTTGGGCATATTGTATCGGGCGAGGGCATTAAAGTTGATCCCAAAAAGATTGAGGCAGTTCAAAACTGACATCGTCCCACTTCGGCGAGTGAGATCAGGAGTTTTCTAGGTTTAGCAGGTTATTATCATCGGCTCGTGAAAGGTTTTTCATCTATTGCAGAACCTTTGACCAAATTAACCCAGAAGGGTGCTACGTTCCGATGGTCCGATGATTGTGAAGTGAGCCTTTAGAAGCTCAAGACAACATTGACTACAACACCAGTGTTAGTGTTGCATTCGGGTTCGGGAATGTATACAGTGTATTGCGATGCCTCACGCATTAGTTTGGGTTGTGTATTAATGCAGGAAGGGCGAGTTCTTGCATATGTTTCACGTCAGCTGAAGCCCCACAAGCAGAATTATATGGTACATGATTTGGAGTTAGCTGCAATTGTTCACGCTCTTAAGATTTGGAGGCATTATCTTTATGGGGTGTCTTGTGAAGTTTACACTGATCATCGCATTTTGCAGCATTTGTTCAAGCAGAGGGACCTAAATTTGAGGCAGCGCAGATGGCTGGAATTACTGAAAGATTATGATATTACTATCCTATACCATCTGGGTAAAGCAAATGTGGTTGCTGACGCCTTGAGTAGAAAGGCGGAGAGTATGGGTAGTTTGGATTTCATTTCAGCAGAGGAGAGGCCATTAGCTTTGGATGTTCAGTCCTTGGCCAACAGACTTGTGCGGCTGGACATTTCAGAGCCCAGCTGAGTTCTTGCATGTGCTGTAGCTCAATCTTCACTATTTGAGCAGATCAAGGCTCACTAGTATGATGATCCATGCTTAATGGTTCTTTGAGAAACGGTACTATGGGGTGGTGCCAAGGAAGTTACTATTGGGGAGGATGGCATTCTGCGACTCCAGGATCGTCTATGTGTTCCTAATGTGGATGAACTGAGGAAACAAATCCTAGATGAAGCACACAGTTCCCAGTATTATATTCATCCAGGTGCTACAAAGATGCATCGTGATTTGAGGCAGCATTATTGGTGGAGACGAAAAAAAAAGGACATATTTGAGTATGTAGCTAGGTGTCTAAATTGTCAACAAGTTAAATATGAGCACCAGAGGCCAGACGGCTTACTTCAGCAGATGACTATACCAGAGTGGAAATGGAAACGCATCACTATGGACTTTGTAGTTGGGTTGCCACGGACCTTGCAGAAGTTTGATGCAGTTTGGGTCATTGTTTACAGGTTGACCAAGTCGACACATTTTATTCCTGTTGTGACTACGTATACTTCAGAGAGGTTGGCCCAGATTTATATTTAGGAGATAGTTCGGTTGCACGGTGTGCCAATTTTTATCATATCAAATAGAGGCCCTCAGTTTACTTCACATTTCTGGAGAGCAATACAGAGTGAGTTGGGGACCCGTGTAGAGCTCATCACAGCCTTTCATCCGCAGATCGACGGGCAGTCAGATCGGACAATTCAAATTTTGGAGGACATGCTCAGGGCATGTGTGATTGACTTTGGGGGTCAGTGGGATCGTTTCTTGCCTTTGGCCGAGTTCTCTTATAATAAAAGTTACCAATCCAGCATCAAGATAGCTCCATTTGAGGCTTTATATGGTCGGCGATGTCGTTCTCCCATCGGGTGGTTTGAGCCCGATGAGGCTAAGTTATATGGTACTGATTTGGTGAAAGATGCCTTGGAAAAGGTAAAGTTGATTTAGGAGCGACTTCGTACAGCACGGTCCAGATAGCAGAGTTACGTGGATCAGAAAGCGCGTGATTTATCATTTATGGTGGGTGAAAACGTTCTTTTGAAAGTTTCGCCGATGAAAGAAATCATGAGATTCGGGAAGAAGGGCAAGTTGAGGCCAAGGTTTATAGGCCCATTTGAAGTGCTGAGACGAGTTGGGGAGGTTGCTTATGAGCTTGCATTGCCTCCCAGCCTATCGGGAGTTCATCCGATTTTCCATGTATCTATGCTCCGGAAGTATCATGTCGACCTATCACATGTGTTAGACTTCAACACAGTTCATCTAGATAATAGCTTGGTTTATGAAGAGGAGCCAGTTGCCATTATTGATAAATAGGTTCAACAATTGAGGTCTGTCACTACCCGAAATTCCCACCTTCGGACCGTGATGGCGCCTAACATTTCACTTGCTAGGCAAGCCAACGTTAGAATAATATTAACCAATTTTTAATCAATTTTTAAATTATTAATAATTAATGAAACAAATGCGGACGAAAGGTTTGAAATATAGTGAATAATCCATAAAAACAACGGTGGTGTCACAAGTGCACGAGCTTTTAGAATAATTACAAATAAAGGTTTGAATAAAATAAAGTTGTCTGAAAATAAACACACAGCTAAAGTAAAATAGATGGGGACTTCAGAACTGCGGACGCCATGCAGTTATACCTCAAGTCTCCTCTAGTAACTGAAGTCCGAGAAAGTCTATGGTACGCCACTGGGACCAACTCCGAAATCTGCACAAGAAGTGCAGAGTGTAGTATCAGTACAACCAACCCCATGTACTGGTAAGTGCGGAGCCTAACCTCGACGAAGTAGTGACGAGGCTAAGGCGGTTCACTTACATTAACCTGTACGCAATATTAGTAACAACAACAATAATAGAAATAAATTAGGTAACTCATTTATAATGATTGAAGCCAATCCAGCAGTCACAATACATTATTATTTCAACCAATTCTGTTGCAGCGTGCAACCCGCTCTCACAATATATTCACATTCAATTCTATTACAGCGTGCAACCCGCTCTCACAATATATTTACTTTAATAAAGTCTGTTGGGGCATGCAACCCGATCCCCCAATGCATTAATTTTAATCAAGTCTATTGCGGCGTGCAACCCGATCCCCCAATATATATATATATATGTATGTCGACTTTTAAATAAGTCTGTTGCGGCGTGCAACCCGATCCTCCAATATATTCATTATCATCAATCCTGTTGTGTCGTGCAACCCGCTCCTCCAACATGTTCATTTACCAATTCTTATAGATGAATTTTCCCACTAAATGCAACAATTAATATAACATTATAAGACAACAAGCATACAATAATTATGATTTAATTACGAAACAACAAAGGCAAATAGCAAATTATTATAGAAATCAGAGAGAAAATATGCAGTTTAATATTTAATATGCTAAATGTCAGATAACAATTAAGGCACATAATTCAAATAGCATGTAACAATTAATGCATGAATTCAAGAATTAATATTTGACAAAAAATAGGAGAGAAATAACTATTATAATAATTAATTCATGATTTAAAATAATTTATGATTTTTCAAGTAAGCAGGCAAACAATTAATTTGACGACGTATAGACACTCATCACCTCGCCTATACGTCATTCACATGCAATTCACATAACAATTAATTTAAGGTTTCTATTCCTTCAAGTCAAGGTTAACCAGGACACTCACCTCACTTTGCAAATTTCAATCAATTATTCAACCACAAATTTTCCTTTTGAATTTGCTTCTGAAAGCTTCAAAATGTATTCACAAACAATTCAATATATTCAATACTAATCATAGGAATTAATCCCATATGAATTTACATTTTTTCAGGATACAAATCCGAAATTTATTTAAATATTTTGACAGTGGGACCCACGTCTCAAATCTAGAAAAAACTCGCAAAATCCGAACACCCATTCCGATACGAGTTCAACCATACAAATATTATCCAATTCCGATATCGAATGGACCTTGAAATCTAAATTTCTCGTTTCTGCGTAATTGGTGCGCATCTGCGGACGCGCTTCTGCGAGAAGCTGTCCGCTTCTGCGAACGTGCGGGTGCGTGCAGATTTCCGCACCTGAGGACTTTTTCCTAGCCATGCCCGGGCGCATATGCGATCGATGGCTCGCTTCTGCGAGCTCGCACCTGTGGTCAAAAATCCGCAGGTGCGATTACAACAGAAGGCAAAAATGCAGATTTTGCTTAAGTCCAATTCTTGATCCGATTTTAATCCGTATCACTCTCGGAGTACCCCCGAACCCCGTAAGAATATACCAACAAGTCCAATAACATAATACAGACTTACTCGGGGTCTCGTATCACATCAAACAATGCTGAAATTACAATTCACACCCCGATTCAAACTTTGAGTTTTAAACTTTTCAATTTGCAAATCTCGTGCCAAAACATATTAAATGAATCCGGAATGACTTCAAATTTGGCACACAAGTCATAAATGACATAACGGAGCTGTTCAAATTTTCAGAATCGGATTCCGGCTCCGATATCAAAAAGTCAACCCCGTGGTCAAACTTGGAAATCTTTAGCCTTTAAATTGCTAGTTCCGTTAAATGGTCATAACTTGAGCTAGGAACCTCCAAATTAAATTTCGAGCATACGCCCAAGTCTCAAATCACGATACAGTGCTACCAGAACTGTCAAAATACTGATCCGGGTCCGTTTGCTAAAAATATTTACCAAAGTCAACTTAGTTGAGTTTTAAAGCTCTATTTCATATTTTAATCCATTTTCCACATGAAAACTTTTCGGAAAATTTTACGGACTGTGCACGCACGTTGAGGAATGATAAATGGTGCTTTTCGAGGTCTTAGAACACAGAATAACTTAACAAATTTAAAGATGACATTTTGGGTCATCACATTCTCCACCTCTAAAACACACGTTCGTCCTCGGACGGAATTAGAAAAAAAGTACCTGAGCTGGTGAATAAGTGTGGATATTTACTCCGTTTGTCCGACTCGGATTTCCAGGTAGATGCCTCTACCGGCTGACCTCTCCATTGCACCCGAATTGAAGGATAACTCTTTGACCTTAACTGTCGGACCTGCCGGGCTAGAATAGTCACCGGCTCCTCCTCGTAAGTCAAATCTTTGTCC
>AWOL01S0001510.1:0-21576 GCA_000715115.1 Nicotiana otophora
TTATTATTTTTTTCCTTCTTTCTTCTTTATTTTTCCAATTCAAGTGGCTCTTACTTTTTCAAAATAATGCACTTTTCTTCTTATTTCATTAGTTCTACTCTAAAGCCAAACCAACCACCCCACACTTCAACTTTTACAAAGTTTATACAAATTCAAGTGCTCACGAGAGGTAAATGGTTCAAATAGATAGTTAATTTGAACAAATGGATAAGGCTTGTAATGTGTTTAACAAAGGAACAATATTACAGGCCTAACGGGGTTAACTACGATACATAACAATTTGGTGGGTAATAACATATAACTGGCTCAACAAAAAAATATCTATATCACTTCCAAGACTGAATAAAACTATTATTTTGCTTTGCAAACACATGGGGTAAGATCTAGACATCAAATGCAATGCACAGAATAATACAAAAACCCCACACACACATGGCACATAACTCAATCAAGATTGGATTATCAAGACACTCTTGTCAAAGCAGTTAAGCAAGGTTAAGGTCATACAATTTAAGGTACTTATACAAGAGTCAAAAACTGAGCCTAAGTTTCACAACTAAAGCACTCCTTATTCTCAAGACATAACAAAGTTAAGAGATATTACTTCTAATTCAAATCATAGCACAATGTTTCCTACTTATAACAAAAATAAAAAATTAACTACACCCAGTTCAAACAAAAGCCTTGGAAAAGAACCGCGATACAAAAAAAATCAAGGGGGAATTAATACACTATCTAACAACATAAAATCTTTTTGTCTTTTTTGTTCTTTCGACTTTATCCCTCAAGAAACCTGTCGATATGATATCCATCGTCGGAAAAAATCAAAAGTTTTAAATGTTTTATGCTTTTCATTTTTTTTCTTATATCAAACTACTAAAACTAACAAACAAAAACTAAGACTAATATACATACATGCAAATATCCCCCACTCCACACTTTAGGTTGTGGCAGGTCCCCATGACACACAATTAAAAAGTATAAGGTAGAGCAAACTTCCCTGAATCTCTAGTCGGGGTCCATTCTTCTCGCCCGAACTAGTGCACACATCCATGCAGANCGTCACCGTCTCCTCACCCACTCTAAGCATGAGCTTTCTATCTTGTATGTCTAATATTGCTCTGCCCATCACTAAGAATGGTCTTCTTAAGATAAAAGGGAACTTTTTGTTCTCCTCCATCTTCACCACTATGAAATCTACATGAAATACAAACTTATCTACCCGAACTAAGACTTTTTCAACTATCCCCTCAGGTATCAACATTGTTTTGTCGGCCAGTTGTAAGGAAATTAGTGCGGACCCTATTTCTCCAATCTCATTCTCCAGCTTCCTGTAAATAGACAAAGGCATTAAATTAATTGAGGCACTAGAATCACATAAAGATTTATTAAAACTAAGAATGCCTAACGATTAAGGTATAGTAAAACTCCCTNCTAGACATCAAATGCAATGCACAGAATAATACAAAAACCCCACACACACATGGCACATAACTCAATCAAGATTGGATTATCAAGACACTCTTGTCAAAGCAGTTAAGCAAGGTTAAGGTCATACAATTTAAGGTACTTATACAAGAGTCAAAAACTGAGCCTAAGTTTCACAACTAAAGCACTCCTTATTCTCAAGACATAACAAAGTTAAGAGATATTACTTCTAATTCAAATCATAGCACAATGTTTCCTACTTATAACAAAAATAAAAAATTAACTACACCCAGTTCAAACAAAAGCCTTGGAAAAGAACCGCGATACAAAAAAAATCAAGGGGGAATTAATACACTATCTAACAACATAAAATCTTTTTGTCTTTTTTGTTCTTTCGACTTTATCCCTCAAGAAACCTGTCGATATGATATCCATCGTCGGAAAAAATCAAAAGTTTTAAATGTTTTATGCTTTTCATTTTTTTTCTTATATCAAACTACTAAAACTAACAAACAAAAACTAAGACTAATATACATACATGCAAATATCCCCCACTCCACACTTTAGGTTGTGGCAGGTCCCCATGACACACAATTAAAAAGTATAAGGTAGAGCAAACTTCCCTGAATCTCTAGTCGGGGTCCATTCTTCTCGCCCGAACTAGTGCACACATCCATGCAGATAACTTCTTCTCAAACCTCTTGGGATACACCCCATACTTTTCCTTTTCACTCATCGCAGCCTTCTCTTTTGATCTTTTTACCTTCCACTCTACACTTGCAGTTGGCTTCTCCTTTCTTACCCCTATATCCACATTCATCTCGAATGTCACCGTCTCCTCACCCACTCTAAGCATGAGCTTTCTATCTTGTATGTCTAATATTGCTCTGCCCGTCACTAAGAATGGTCTTCTTAAGATAAAAGGGAACTTTTTGTTCTCCTCCATCTTCACCACTATGAAATCTACATGAAATACAAACTTATCTACCCGAACTAAGACTTCTTCAACTATCCCCTCAGGTATCAACATTGTTTTGTCGGCCAATTGTAAGGAAATTAGTGCGGACCCTATTTCTCCAATCTCATTCTCCAGCTTCCTGTAAATAGACAAAGGCATTAAATTAATTGAGGCACCAGAATCACATAAAGATTTATTAAAACTAAGAATGCCTAACGATTAAGGTATAGTAAAACTCCCTGGATCTCCACACTTTTGTGGGACTTTATTTTTCAAGATTGCGATGCAATGCTCGGTGAGCTTGAATACCGATGTCTCCTCGATCTTCCTTTTCTTTGTAAGGATCTCCGTCAAGAATTTGGCATAAGCTGGCATTTGTGAGAGAACTTCTGTGAATGAAAAATTTACATTAACATGTCTCAGCATATCAAGAAATCTCTCAAACTGCTTGTCCAGCTTTTCTCAATACAACTTTTGCTAAAAAGGTAGAGCATGCATGAGCTTGCTCTCTTCATTAGATTCCTCCCTTCTTGAAGTTTCCTCCTTCTTCTTTTTCCCAGCTCACTTCTTACCTTTCTTCTTCTTATCGACTGCATTTTTCAGCTGCTCCCCATTTTTTATTTTCAGGTACACTCTTCTTTTGGACCGAAATGGGTTCTTTCAACACTTTCCCGCTTCTCAAGGTCACATCATTTACCGTTTCTTTGGGGTTTGTTTCAGTGTTGGCTGGTAGAGTACCTAGGATTCTCTCAATACAATTGCAATTCACCCCACTTGCTTCTCCAAATTTCGCAAATCAGTGCCAAGTTCCTTGATAACTGAATCATGAGCATCTAATCTCGCATCTATCTTGATAATGAAGGAATTTATTAGATCTTCTAGCCCAGGCTGAGTGGAATGTTGAGGCTAGAAATGTGGCCTCGGCTGACTCACAAAAGCAGGAGCTCCTTGAAATCTAGGATTGTTTTGTTGCCATGCATTTGCCGTACCCCCAGGTGAACTCCATGAAAAACTGGGGTGCTTCTGACCCATTGCATTAAAGTTATAATTCCCGAAAATATTAACTTCCTCAATTGAGGCTTGACATTCATGAGTAAGGTTCCCTCTTCCACATATATCACATGCTGTATGGGGCTCACTGTGTATTGAAGCTAAGGTCAGCTTCCTTATTTCCTTTGCCATGGAATCAAGTTATACCTGCACCGATGTGTTAGCTTTAACTTGGTGAACACTAATTGATCTTCTTCTTTCAGCAATTTCAGAAGGCCACTGATTTTCATCCTCAAATAGCTCATCTAGAATTGTGACTATCTCCTCTGGAGTCTTCCTCATCAACGGACCTCCAGCTGCATTGCTCAATGTTCTGCGTGAGGCTGGTGTCAATCCATCCCAAAAATTCTCGAGTTGCATCTAGAGTTCAATTTCACCATGCTTACATTTTCGCATTATATCCTTAAACCTCTCCCAAGCTTCAAACACAATTTCAGTCTCGTTCTGGCAAAAGTTATGGATTCCTCTTCTAAACTTGCTCGTTTTAGCTGATGAGAAATATTTGTCAAGAAATTTTCTGGTCATCTCATCCTATATTCTAATCGATTCATTAGGTAAGCTTTGAAGTCAGTGTTTTGCATCATCTTTGAGTGTGAAGGGAATGCCCTTAAATAAACTGCATCTTGTGACACACCGTTGTATTGAAATGTGTTCAGAATCTCCTCGAAGTCCATCCGATGATTGTTTGGATCTTAGTTCATCTTTCCTCTGAAGACACAACTGTTTTGAAGAGTTTGGAGCAACAGTTTCTTCAGGTCAAAATTATTAGTTGCAACTGGAGGTGGTCTCACACTTGATAAGCCTTGGTTGTAGAGCGGTTCACCATAATCGCCCAGTGATCTCCCACCACCGGGAGCTATATTTCGGAATTTGTATGCACCTACAGGTCGAATCTGAGCATTCTCCGAGCCCTTTCCTCCTCATCGACGAGTTGTGCATTTCGAAGAGCTCTCTCCTCAGCATCTCGTGCAACCTTTTCTCTTTGCTGGGCTGCCTCTCTTGCAGCCAAATCAACATTATCCTCATCTCCCTCCATACCTTTCTTGGTTGAGGATTGCCCAACCTTCTCAGTATTCTCGGGAAAACTTATTTCCTTTCTCGATTGTCGCTTGTTTCTCAATTTCTAGTTCGTAAGGTAGTGCTTCCTTCCCAAAGGATCGAGTCATGCACCAATCTAATCTGGGATTTAACTCTAGTTAATTCAGTTCTAAGGTTCAAGTGAGTCTCTCAAAGTCACTCTATTATTAGTTCGAATGTTTAGTAGAAACTCCTCTCTCGATTAAGTCTCAACCTCACAATATGAACTAAGTTATGCTTGGTGAAGATATGCAAGAATTCGTAGTGGATTGGTTTGTAAGAGAACCTCTCTCGATTATTCTTCTAACTAGGTCTAAAAAATAATTCAACTAGCCTCTTTTGATTACTAAGAAGAATCAATGAATTCAATCAACAAGATAATGCAAAAACATCACAAGTTATGCCTCTTTAGATTACATAAACATGTGAATATATATGCAACAATTAAAACACCCAATATGATTCAATGCATAAAAACTAGAGTTAATATCCACAAACCATTCTCAAAACACCAAATCCATCAATCCCTAAAAAAGAATTACTCCATAGATATGGATAAATTCATCACAAATAAGTTTAAGTTAAAGGAAAACATAAAACAATTCAAACCTTTGTCTTGAGTTAGGATTGAATGATGAAATCCGTGTGCTCTTGCTTCTCCCATTTCTCCTTAGCCTCCTTAGGTCTTAGTTGTGTCAAAAGTCAAAAGGAATATCATTTTTCCATGTATATATACCAAGTAGGGTCGGGCCCAAGTGAAAACACCTTTTCCTACGCGAAATAGGACACTTTCCGGAGTTGGACATGCGCGGCCGCGCACCTGGGAGTGTGCTAGTGCATACGGCCGCTCACTTTGCATAGTATTCTACCTCACATGCACAGCCAGTGCGCGCCAAGTGTGCGCTCGTGCACCTGGGTGACGTCTGACTCGATCTTTATTTCTCTCTTTGAATACACTAGTGTCCGTTGATCCCTGAACTCAATCCCAACTTAATCCTTGAGCTTTGACTCAGACTTCAAAGCTCCAAAATAGCGTGAATTCATCCCATAACATCTACATAGCTCGAAATCACTACTACAAGGCATAAAACATATATTGAGTGCAAAACACTAGCGATTAAGGCTCAAACTCAATTAAAGTGCATAAATTAGAGTGTGATAAACAACTAAAACACACAATTATAGCCTACCATCAATTCCAAAAGCATCTATGCCCGAAATCAAAACTTCCTTCGGGGAAAAATACACTCGAAGGCACGCATGAAAAGGACGCAAAAAGTAAACTTGCGAAAATACTTATAGAAACCCTCACATAAAAAGGGATAATGCTCGTAACCCAAGTGTTCAAGGAAATCACATTCGAGATTACACATAGTAAAGCGCGAACAAGATAACATGCGATGAAATCTTGAGCAAATGCAAAAATTAAAGACTTACATGGATATTCAAACGGAAGTAAGACTTAAATGATACTTGAGCAAAAATATGTCTCTATTTACATGAACACGCCAAAACGATAAAAGTTTAAAATGGGTAAATGAAAAGAAAAACTAAACTGTAGCGCCTCCAGAACCAGGAGGAAGAGAAGTGTTTGCATTCTATGCAGAAGTAGGTGGGTCCACCGATGGCTAGATGGTTTCGCCAGTTTAGTCTTCATCATCGTCACCTTCCGATCATTCTTCAGTTTTCAAAAACTCTGAACCGGAACCAGAAGAACCAGGAGCATCATACTGCACCGGGAGTTCACTTTTAGCGGCTAACTCAAGCTCTCGGGCCTTAGTAATTTCGGCATCAAAGTCGATGATACCAGCTTTGGCCTCCTCCAAGGGTTTTCTCCTCATGTTGTATATGGCATAAGTTTTTGCAACAACGAGGAATGACTCTTGGCGCTTAAGTTCTTCTTTGAGCTGGGTAACCTTGGCAGAAAGGCTTTCCTGGGCGGACCTAACAGATTTGAGGCAGATGTCAAGGTCGCAGACAGTTGAACTAAAGAACCTATTATGCTCCATAGTTTTCTTATACTTCTCTTCTAGATGGGCGTGTTTCGCCCCCACAGCAGCAAGCTCTTCATGTTTGGAGTTCAGGGCTACTTCTAAGTTAGTCATTGTTTCGGCATTAGCAGCCTCGCGCTCGATTGTAGCAAGAATGACGTCCTGGACTTCAACCCATTTGGCCTTAGCTTCATCAAAACTAACCCTCAGCGGGCCAATTTCTTGGCTAAGGGTTATCACTTCTTGCTTGCTTTGCTACAAGCGAGCCTCTAAAACAACAACCTCAATAGCTTTACTCTCCAGTTCCGAGAGGCGGAGAACAGTTTGGTCTCATTCCTCCAAAATATGATTCCGTTCTGAAGTAAGTTCTTCTGTTTCACGAATCAACCTTTGAAGGCCCTTAGAAGCAAGAAAGCTGGCCTACAAAACAAGAAGAAGTAAAACTTAGAATATATTCATACAAAAATAGAAGAGGTAATGAAGGAAGAAAAGATCGTACCGCTGCGGCGTTGTGTATGGAATTGTTCAACAAGCACTCTCCCGAGAGTGCCTGAATCTTTTCCCAGTCTCTTTCTGAAGCCAAGGGTAACGTTCCTCCTCCTTTGTGGTTCTTCAGAAGGGGCAGCATAATATTTCCCCAAATTCCCATGAACTGGGGACTGTGGAAGAGGAACACCTTCTTCATGGTCAGATGCGGCCAATAGAGGTGATGTAGCAACTGTTGGTGGAAGAGTGGATGAAGATGGAAGTGATGTAGCAGTTGCTGGTGTTGGTGAAGATGGAGTTGAAGAGTGGGAAGCAGTTGCATAAAATGCAGTACTGACTGTTGGATGCTCGCCAACCAAAGACGGCAAGGACCCGACAGTTAGCCCTACAACATCGGTTACAACAATTGGGGCCCGAGAACAGGAGTTGGCATTTTCTACCAAATCAGATTCTCCCCAAAGTGCCGAGACATTATCTTCAGTTGGTGTAACTATCTCAACAGGTCGAGCATCCTATTGAGATGATGAGGATCGTCGCCATCTATGTAGAGAACCTCCCTCATCATTAGCTTCTTCATCGTCATCAATCATCACGGTGTATATGACCGGCCCGAAAGGAGGACCAGTCATCATCGCCACTGGAGATGACTCGTGGGCATCAGTCTTTGCCTTCTTATTCTTTTCTTCGGCCACAGAGGCACGTTTTCTCTTCGTTTGCTTATCATCCGGCCAGAGACTCCGTAAAGAAGAGTTTGCGCACGAAACAAGCCCGAAAATACCTGTTCGAGTAAGTGCTTCCTGAGGCAGCCTCACTGCATCAACCGTTCCTTCCACCCACAGTCGTTGTCATCATCCATGCTAGACAGCAAAACATTGTGGCCACGCTTGCAGAGATTTATCATTCCCCCATGAAAACTTTGGGGGAATAGAGATTCATCATATGAGCTAAGATTAGCTCATATCTAGTTTCCTAGAACAAGCGTCGAAGACAGGCGACCATCCTCTACACTAGAGGACTTACCTATGACAAACACACTTGGTAGCGAAGGCAAAGCTTCGCAATCACAAAATCAAGCTCTCCGCCCAAAGAAAATACACCCAAAGTAAAGGGATATGTGTAAAGGTATGTAAAACCTTCGTTGGGAAGGATCAATCGCTCCGATAGATCAGGAGCAATGATATCCAACTCATTGCAGCGGCAATCTTCCTTCACAGCAGGTATACTGGAAGGAAGAATGGAAGAAGGGTACCTGCTAACAACCCACGTACGAGGGTTAGCAGTAGGGAATTTCTCTTCAAGGTCCTATGTGACACTGAGTTTTCTTGGGATGATAGAACCCACCGTTGGAGGAGCAAAGTCCTCGGCTTTGTTTTTGTTCTTTGAAGAACCAGCACGCTTGAAGGAAAAAGCCATTGAAAAAGAAGTAGGAAAAGGTTTTGTGTTTGAAGAGAATTGGAGAAATGATGGAAAACAAAGATGCAAATAGGAAGCTCGAGAAATTATGAAACGCAAAGGAAAAGAATGTAGCGTATAAGTAAAATTTTGGCGGCTAAATTCATGGCAATGCTTACCTCGATAATCAGCAAAAGCTATGTTAAATCGTGGGATGACGCGTGTTCGAGGCATTAAATGCGGAGAGACGTGCGTCTAATCAACTGTCACGGACCTTCAGAGGGAGTTATAGTAATTATCGCCATAAAGGTATTTCTACCAACTTTCCGGTCACAAAGTTATGTCACCGGAACGAAGGGGGACTATCTATATAGGGTAAAATATGATATGACACGAGGAACCCAAGACGGGGATGGCCGAAGACCGAACGCAGCCATTCCGCTTGTCATCGAAAAGGATAACGTTCATAAAGAGGTGTTAAATGCTTTGCGGCAAGTAGCATTTAATAGGGAATATTGTGCAGCATTAAGAGCGATGGTCCGTTACAGAGAATTTGTCATTTATGTCCACTGTTACATCTTCATTAATGACTCTCATAATTGGCATTAAAGGAGGGCACGATCATAGTCCCTCCTTCCCTAGACATAGCTATAAATAATGAGCTCAGTTATCATTGTAAAGGCTAAACATATACTGCAGTCTATACAAAGCTTAATACAATCTTACTTTCTTGCTTTTTGATCTCATCATTGTTGTGCCCAGAAACCTTGTTCCCTAAACTGTCATCTCTACTGCTTCATATGCATTTCAAGGCAAAGTATTGTATATTTCTTCAATTATTGCATTATTTCAGGATCAAATTTGTTCACTTGTCTAGAAAGCACGTATAAATTCAACTGTACCATTTTGCAGGTAAACACTTATTATTTTCGCATTTAATGGATCCTACAACAACTCATATCAATTTATATTAAGTCATGAGAAGTAGTAATAAAATATCTAGTGTCTTTTTGTATTAATACAAACTAGTTCTTCCTAATCAATTAACATTATTTTCTATGTAATGATGTTTGGCTAAATTTTTATGTTTTTTCATGTAATGTTTCTTGCATTATGCCTCGATCTTGTTAACTGTGGTGTGAATATTTATGAATCGAGTTTAATAATAATATTTGTAAGTGTAGGAGTCAATTGGAAGTTATTTGGAAAGTTTGCATGCAAAGTGAAGTAAAAACGAAAGAATTTGGTGCCCAGGTCCCGGATAACGAAGCGAGGTTCACTTCGCCAGACCGGGACCGGAGCAGAAGAAACCAGAAAAGTACTGGGCAGCGAAGTGAGGTTCACTTTGCCAGACTAGGACCGAAGCAGAAAAAAATCAGCTTCTCCAATCCGAATTAGGAGAATCCCAATTAGCCCCATACAAACCCTAGCCGCTATAAATACATCAAAAACGTGCTTTTGAGGGGGAGACACTACTTTGGAAGGAGAGAAGACTTTGGAAACATTATTTGGAGGCAAGAACATCACGTGAGACAACTTTTGGAGGAGAAAATCATCGAGTTCTTCATTCCTTTATCTTTTCTTTGTAATTTGTTTATGCAAAACACTTGGAAGATTGTTACTACGAACATGAGTGGATAAGCACTCTAGTTTCTAGGGTTGTGGTTGATATAATTATTAACGTTTATTAATTACATCTTCGTTAATTCGGATTATCATCTTGTGGTTGTTTCTTTAATTCAAGTTTTAACTTGTGAATTGTTGTAGCTACCAATTCACGCTACTATCTATGCTATGCTTGGGAAAGCCGTATTTAGATTAGAATAGAATCAAAGAGAGCTTGTTTCTGAACCCGTGGCTCGGGGGACGACTTTGCGGTTAGGATAGGAATATACTTAATAGTCTTTCTTAGTTGAATACCGTATTATATTCGTTCATGATAGACTCATTACCATAGGAATATAGGATTGATATATTTTGGATTGGCGAGTAGTGTTGTGGGAGCATACTATTCATATAAACGATCCGGTCAATTAGCAACCATTTATAATCTGGATTAAGAAGTGTGGTTATTGAACTTAATAGGATTAATAAACCGACTACAACCCTGAAATCTTCCTCCCCTCTGAGTAAAATCCAGAAACACATGTTTGCATCCTTGATAATTTAGCTAATTGCCTGTTTAATTTCCGCAATAGTAGTTTAGTAGAAAAATAACATTTTTGATAATCTTGGACATTTAATTGATTTTAGTTAGCATAGTTAATGATTAAGCTAAGTCTCTGTGGGTTCGACATCCAATTTTTGAGTCATGTTATTACTTGACGGCCACGTATACTTGCGTATACTTGGGGAACCAACAAGTTTTTGGCGCCGTTGTCAGGGACTTAGTTATTGATTGTTTATCTAAGTTAAGATTTAATTGATTTTTGTTCAAGTTTTTAATTTTCTTATTTAGTTAGAATTTACTTTTCTTATTTTGACATGGCATCTTGAAATGAAAATTGTTTGAATGATGGTTGTTCTTACTTTGATGATCCATGTCCATATTGTGTAGGACCCCACTGGTGTATGAATTGTCAAATTATTTTCGGGAACGAGTTCGGTGCACCACTCAATCTTATGAGTGGAATAATTTGTAATATGTGTGGTAGTAAAGGTGGCCATTGGGATGGCTGTTCTAATTCCTTTTATCCTTCTTCGACCCCTATTTATAATGTTTTGATAATTTTTGTGAGTTTGATAGGAGAAACGATATAGAAGTTGTGGAATATGATGCTCAGTTTATGTACATGTTGAGTCAATTAGTGGAGCAAAGAGAAGAATATCAAAAAGGCAGGGAATATCTCAAGGCCACAATGAAGAGAATGAAGGCCAAAGTAGAAAAACTGGTTGAAACACTCGATGATCAACAAGATGCAAACTTAGTAGATATTCAGGAAGAGACTCAAATTGAACAAGAGAGTGAGTTCCATAAAGAGGAAAATTTTGAAGAAGAGGAGATTTTGAGCCAAACTTGGCTAATGGAACAAGCTGAAAGATTAGGAATATATGAGGCTCAACATGAGAAAATTACAGATGGGATGAAAGACTTAATAGAAAGAAGAGCTAAACTGGGGCAAGAGATCGAAAAATTTGGCATTACTATTCACGACTTAGAAGATCAATTTAATGCAAAGGTTGTTGCATCTAACGCCCGACAAAATAGTTCTAAGTTGTGTGAAGCTGAAAAGGAGCTTATACGCCAAATTAAGGAGCTAAAAGTGGGGAGTCAATAATTTAATCACACTGAAGTCATGTGAGGAAGTAGATAATGTTATATTTGAAGACTCTAGTGTGTGTACATATGAGGATGTAAATAGTGACACAATTCTAGAGTTGGAATGCATTGGTCCTCATTCCATGTATTTTTCAATATTGTGTTTGGATAATGACATACAAAATCGAGTCAACTGAGCCTTTGGAGGAGCGAATGGATGAGAAACAAGGTGCTTACATACTGAAATTTATTATGCCAGAGAGAAATAATTACATACCTCATCTGAAGGCTAATAAGTGTAGAATGCATAATTGGTTACTTGGCCCGAATACATTTGTCCCACCACCCCGAGAGCATAGCAAAAAGCGAGCCAGATGGAGAGAACTAAGTGTGGGGTGACCGCACAAAGGACCATGCCCGGGGGATGTTTGAGTACCTCGTAAGCTGCGATTGCTTCATCCTTTGGCCTTTTATGGAGTTTCTTGTCCACTCTCGTTATGTTTTTACTTTATTTGTGCATCGGGGATACTGCACCCTTTTAAGTGTGGGGTGGGGGACTGTCAGATTATAGTGGTATAGTTGTATTAACATTAACTTCTTGTCTTTAATTCTTAGCTTCTTATTTTTATTTCCTAGTTAGTAGAATTAGTAGTGTAGTATTTTAGTACTAGTTTTAGTAGCTTTTATCGGAAAAAATCAAAAATTCAAAAACATGAGAAAAATTTTGGACTTTTCCCGACGATGGATCTCTTGGACAGCTTTTTTGAGGATTAAGGTCCAATGCAAAATTCAAAAAAATATTTTCTTTCTTTTTAGTTAGTTATAGGTAGGTAATAATCTCCCTTGGTTTTTCTTTGGGCATCGGTTCTTTTCCAAGGGATGCATCTTGAACCAGGTATTTTTATTTGTTTTAGGAAATAAAAGGAAACAAACTTAATTGCTCCTACGTGCCTTTTGACTTGTTTAATGCTAGCATAGTTAGGACTTAGCATGCAGATTACCTACCCTAATATATTTTGACGAAAATCGATGCCATAGATAAATTGAACAACTTGTTTATGACGCATTCTCTTAGTTTCTTGACTCGTTGTTCATGTAGTGCTTTATTGCTTAATATTTCTTGACTATGTGATTACTTGCTTTGACTTGAGAGTTGGAATGGAACCGTCCTGAATGGGTCATATGCATTGTGTGAGGTGAGGTCTTGATTGTATGTTATGCTATCCTGTGTTCACTACAAAAAAACTGGAATTAGCTACGAATGTCGTCGCTAATCTGTCGCTAAAATACTCGTAGCTAGCCGAGTTTTTTGATAATCAGTTGCTAATCCGTCGCTAAATGAGATTAGCGACGGATTTTTTTGTTTAGCTACAAAATTTGTCCGTCGCTAAAACCTTATTTTTTAGTAGTGGTTAGTCTAGAACTTGCCCCGTGTGTTAGTCGGAGCGAAATCATTAAGTCTTGTAAGTCTAGGAGATGATGTAGGAGTTTCTTTGATCATTCATTGAGCTACTTTGCCACCACAAATAAAATTATCCTTAGATATCCCAATTGAGACTATAAACCTTATCTTTGGAACCCACATTACAAGACGAATCCCATTTTTTTCTTTGTTGAACCTTTGCCTCCAAAAGCACTTAAGTCGCTGAAGAATAAGGTGAGAGTTGGGGTAGCTTTTGAGTGGAACTATAGAAAGGCCAAAGAGTGCACACATGTTTTAAAATATCATTAGCCGGACACACTTAAATTTAGGGAGAGCATTAAGAAAAAAAATTCAAAGAAAATATAAAAAGAGAAAAAATAATTGAAAATATATCTCCTATCCATATTGATCCGGGCTAGTAAATGTATAGATATGTTTAAAGAGACAGGGCTAACTTGTGTATGGTTTCGTGGCATGGCTCGAGTTGGTCTTGAAGAGTGTAAACTTGAAAGTTAAAAGTAGTGTATTAAAGTGCTTAGAATGGTTAGTCACTATACCAAAATATATCTTATCCATACCGCAACCTCCATTACTACCCTTAAAGTCCTAATTGATCCTAGACTTTGCGAGCTTAGATTAGTGGAGATATACACTACGAGCAAGCTTATGGTACGACCACGGGATGTACATGAATTTTATTGTGAGAGTGAGTGGATCTTTGTTCATGTATGTGATGCCCTTAAATTATATTCGAATGCATATTTGAATGTGTGGGCGAAATACTTTCTTATTCTTTGGTGAGGCACATAATCCCATTACGGCTAGGTGACATTATTAAACATCTCTTGTTGGGTGAGTGTATGAGTTGAGAGTGCTTGTTGGCGACAAGTCAGTCTTTGAGGTTGGGTGGTTATTGTCACGACCCAAAATCCATAAAGGTCGTGATGGCACCAGACTCCACTGTCAGGCAAGCCAACAATAGATACTTAATTAGGTTCTCATTTTCTTGTTACTTTTGAAATCATATTTTCCTTCCATTAAATAGCAAAAGATGGAGTTTACAAAATAAATAATAATATTTTTAACAATTTAAATACAAGACAACCCATAATCACCCCAAAACCTGGTGTCACAAGTACATGAGCATTAACTAGGAATGTAAAATAAAGTACAACAGCTGTCCGAAATACAAATTAGACAGGAAAAATGTAAGTACTCTGAGGGAGACTCTGTTAGCTGCGGATCGTCATATAGAATGCAGCTCACCTAAGTTTCCACCATAAATCGCGCCTCTGCACCCACAATGCCGCTAAACATATGTGTACCTGCACAAAAATGTGCAGCAAGTGTAGTATGAGTACGTAAATCAACGTGTACCCAGTAAGTATCCCGCCTAACCCAGAAGAAGTAGTGACGAGGGGTCGACTTCGACACTTACTAGTGGTCCAATAATATCAGGTACAGTAAAGAAGTGAATGAATATGAGACAGAGTAAATATATGAAACAAACAAGTATAAAATACGTAGTACAATTTTCCTCTTTACAATTTACTCAAGCTCTCAACTAGCAAGTTCTCTCCGTAACCATAGGAAATGCCGAGGCATACGGCCTGATCTAACATAAAAGTAAATTGTGCACTGCCGAGGGTCGAACGACGTGAATCATAGATGCATTTATTAACCTGCCGAGGAGAACGTCCTGCTCCCATGAGAATGTGGTACATAAATTCTGCCGAGGCGAACGGCCCGATCCCATAAGAGTGGTGGAAGGAAATACCCCGCTCACGAATCATATGTGTGATGTAGTCAAATATAAATTTAAGGAATCTCCCCGCTCACGGATCATACTTGCGACGCGGTCAAATATAAATTTAACATTAAAATCATATCTCTTTCTTGATTCTTTTCAAAATAAGGGAAATTCAGCTTGTAGCTTTTTAAGAAAATTACCCCGCTCGCGAAACATACATGCGACGCTGTTACACATAGACTTCTTAAGCTATTATAGCATTACTCAATCCTTTTTGAAATTACGAAGTTCAAACGAAACCTTTTAAATCTTACGTTATTCAATTTCAACTCCTTTCAAAACATTTAATAAGCAAACTCAATCTCGCTCCCTCTCAAGGCAGACAATAAACATAAATCAATAATAATATCAACAAGGCATGATGTGAGCCTAAAACTACTCGGACATAGGTATAGCTAGTAGCTACATACGGACTCTCGTCACCTCGTGCGTACGTAGCCCCCACAAATAGAAGCACACAATAATTTAGTTCACCTATGGGGTTAATTCCCTCTTACAAGGTTAGAAATGAGACTTACCTTCAAAATTCCATAACCGGCTCCCAAGCCCTTCCGACGACACAAACCGATGCCCAACGCTCTAAAACTAGTCAATATTTATGCAAACCCATTAATATATATACTCAAATACTCATTAAAATCCTATTTACCACAATTCCCAACTCCGCTTGAAAAGTCGATAAAATCACCCTCGGGCCAACGTGCCCGGATTCCAAAAATTATCGAAGACAAACACTACGAACTCAAATATATAACTTATTCTCAATTTCATGCCCAAATTCGTGGTCAAAATCCAGGAATACCAATTTCTAGGTTTTTCTTCAAAATTCCAATTTTCTACTAATTTCCATGTTTAAATCTGTATATAAACCAAGTATTTAACTTGCAATAGGTGAGAATCACTTACTTTGACATTGATGACGAAAAATGAGCTCCAAACTCGCTCCAAGACCGGCTCTTATGGAGGAAATAATGTAAAAATGAGCCAAGCCCTCGTTTTTAAAGAACACACTTCCCATCCCCGTCCTTCGCACTTGCGGTCAAGTAGCCGCACATGCGGCTTCGTAGGTGCGAGAAACCTTCCGCTTCTGTGCCTGCTTCTGCGAGGCACTTTCCACTTCTGCGCTTGCGCAGATGCGGCCAAAAGCTCCGCACCTGCGGTCCTTCACCTGGTTAGCCTGCTCCGCACCTGCGACTCTAATGTCGCTTCTGCGCCCTCCGCACCTGCGGTCAAAACCTCGTAGGTGCGCGGGTATACCAGATATCAGCTACCTCAACTCTTCTTCAAATTTCAAATTCGATCCGTTAACCACCCGGAATCCACCCGGGACCCTCGAAACCTTAACCAAATATACCAACACGTCCCAAAACACATTATGAACTTAGTCGAGCCTTCAAATCACATCCAACAATGTCCAATTTATAAATCGCACCCCATTCCAAGCTTAATGAACTTTAGAATCTCAAACTTCTACATTCGATGCTGAAACCTATCAAATCATATCCGATTGACCTCAAATTTTGCACGTAAGTCACATTTGACACTACGGACCTACTCCAACTTCTGAAATCGGAATTCGACCCCGATATCAAAAATTCCACTTCCTGTCAAACTTCTCAAAAACCTTCAAATTCCTAACTTTCGCCAAACGACTCCAAAATGACCTACTGACCTCCAAATCCACTTTCGGATACGCTACCATCACCAGAATCACCATACAGAGCTATTCTCAGACTCGGAATCCCAAACGAACATCGATAACATAAAATTCACCTCCACCCCAAATTCATGAAATTCTTCCAAAGTGCTAACTTCCACAATAGATGCCGAAATGTGCTCGGGTCATCTAAAATTCGACTCGGATATACGCCCAAGTCCAAAATCATCATACGAACCTGCTGGAACCTTCAAATCCCGATCCCAAGGCTGTTTACTCTAAAATCCAATCTTAGTCAATTCTTCCAACTTAAAGCTTTCTAAATGAGAATTTGCTTTCCAATTCAACTCCGAACTGCCCGAAATTCAATTCCGACCACACGTACAAATCATAATACCTGAAGTGAAGTTGCTCATGGCCTTAAACCGCCGAACGACACGCTAGAACTCAAAATAACCTGTCGGGTCGTTACAGTTATGGACAGGTTGTTTGAGTGTTTTAAATTGTTTACCACTATTCAGGCATGAGAAAGTTGGGAAATGTATGAATGCATATACAATGGTTTAATTTTTGGTATCCACCATGGTCATAAGTGTAGTGTATTGAATTGATAAATGTTCCTCCATTGTATGATGTCTTGTGTTGCATTATTTGGTTAGCAAGGTTTTAGGTTGCTCAAGGACTAGAAAGAGCTTAAGTGTGGGGTGGTGATGTTTGGCTAAAAATCTATGTTTTTTGTAATTTTCCTTGCATTATGCCTCGATCTTGTTAACTGTGGTGTGAATATTTGTGACTCAGGCTTAATAATGGTATTTATATGTGTAGGCATCAATTTGAATTGATTTGGAAAGTTTGCATGCAAAGTGAAGTAAAAGCGGAAACATCTGGAGTAAATATAAATTTGGTGCCCAAGTCCCGGACAGCGAAGCGAGGTTCACTTTACCAGAACGGGACCGGAGGAGAAGAAACCACAAAAGTCCAGGACAGCGAAGCGAGGTTTACTTCGCCAGACCGGGACCGAAGCAGAAAAAATCAGCTTCTCCAATCTGAATTAGGAGAAGCCCAATTCGCCCCATACAAACCCTAGCTGCTATAAATACATAAAAACATGCTTTTGAGGGGTAGACATACTTTGGAAGGAGAGAAGACTTTGGGAACATTATTTGGAGGCAAGAACATCACGTGGGACAACTTTTGGAGGAGAAAATCATCGGGTTCTTCATTTCTTCATCTTTTCCTTGAAATTTGCTTATACAAAATACTTGGAAAATTGTTACTACGAACATGATTGGATAAGCACTCTAGTTTCTAGGGTTGTGGTTGACATGATTATTAATGTTTATTAATTACATCTTCGTTAATTCGGATTATCATCTTGTGGTTGTTTATTTAATTCAAGTTTTAACTTGTGAATTGTTGTAGCTACTAATTCACCCTACTATCTATGATATGCTTGGGAAAGATGTGCTTAGATTAGAGTAGAATCAAAGAGATCTTGTTTCTGAACCCGTGGCTCGGGGGACGACTTTGCGGTTAGGATAGGAATATACCTAACAGTTTTTCTTAGTTGAATACCGTATTATATTCGTTCATGATAAACTCATTACCATAGGAATATAGGATTGATATATTGTGGATAGGCGAGTAGTATTGTGGGAGCATACTATTCATATAAACTATCCGATCAATTAGCAACCGTTAATAATCTAGATTAACAAGTGTGGTTATTGAACTTAATAGGATTGATAAGCCGACCACAACCCTGGAATCTTCCTATCCTCTAAGTAAAATCCAAAAACACACGTTTGGATACTTGATAATTTAGCAAATTACTTGTTTAATTTACGCAATAGTAGTTTAGTAGAAAATCAATATTTTTTTATTATTGATCACGCCCAACTATGCCTCCTAAGAGGTCTAGCGGTAGTTGCAAATATAATCCGATTTACAAGTTCGGAGTCGAATCCCACAGGGAAATAACCTACTAATTACAACCAATAGTTTTGCACGAATTCAAGTAATCAACTTTCAGAAATGTAATATAACGATTTGAATATTTTCTAACTAAGAGAAAAGTAATTAAAATGTAGTAATTTATAACTAACAAAGTAAATGTTGTAGACAAGATTTGGAACAGTCTAAGATTATGATTTCCCATATTGTCGTAATCTTTCCTGCTACGTTTACTATGAATTGGCGTAAATATTCTCTACCAATCGTGAGTACTTTGATTGTCATAGCTCTCTCTCGAGCAACTACCACAATTTACTAGACGTATTCTCTCTAACTACGCTAGCTGGCACTAATGTACCGCTTACTATGATCGCACCAAGACTTCGTTATCTCTAATCCCACCTTTAAACCCTCTGTATCAATATCTCAACTACGTTAGGAGTGGTGTTGTTCAAAAACTACCTAAATGTGTACTCTCTCTCGAGCAATATACATACTAAATAGGTCCAGTTAATTGAGAGCTCTTCAATTAATAACAATGAAAATATAGTTGAACAAGTAGAGAAAAATCAAAGACAAATATAGTTGAACAAGTAATATAGTTGTTATTTTCAATTAATAACAATGAAAATATAGTTGAACAAGTAGAGAAAAATCAAAGACAAATATAGTTGAACAAGTAATATAGTTGTTATTTTCAATTAATAACAATGAAAATATAGTTGAACAAGTAGAGAAAAATCAAAGACAAATATAGTTGAACAAGTAATATAGTTGTTATTTTCAATTAATAACAATGAAAATATAGTTGAACAAGTAGAGAAAAATCAAAGACAAATCTATATTAAACGCAGTAGAAAATCATCCTCCAATAGGTTCCATCAAACCTTAGATAAGAGAGTTTAGCTACTCATAAATACAACAACAATTAACATAATTTTTAAAGACATTAAACTACAAAGTAAAGAGATAAAGGAAGGGAAAACTCGTTTGATTCCTGCTCCACAGTGCTTGGAAGCCTTTTCTTCTCCACAATCATGTCCAACACTAGAATAACTCGTTTGGGGAGTATTTATGTCAATCCCCCGGTTCAAATCCAGGTTTGGGTCTTTTAACCCGCGATATTTAAATACCGTGCTATAAACCTCGCGAGGCCTGATCTGTAGCGCGGTCGATCTGGATATAGACCTCGCGAAGCCTGGTCTATAGCTCAGTTGACTAGGCTATAGACCTCGCGAAGCCTGGTCTATAACCTGGCTATAGACCTCGCGAAGCCTGGACTATAGCACGGTCAACCTGGCTATAGACTTCGCGAAGCCTGGTCTGTAGCACGGTTTGGGTACTTGATGATTTTGGCTCTTTTCTTGCGTTTGTGTCCTCGTTTTGTGCAACTTTCATTCGATGATTTATTTCGATGTTTCTACACATAAAACAACACAATTTAGTGCAACTGTCGCACAATAACTCACTAAATCAACAAAATATATGGCGATTAATGTGCTAAAAGTATAGCATTTTGGCCTAACAATATCACCACCTCACACTTAAACGTTGCTCGTCCTCGAGTCAACTACCAATTCCTAGAGCACTTGTTTTCTGTTTTAGCACATCCGACGCACACCATGTCTATGACTATGGTTGATAGCAACAATTAAACTTTAGCACATGCCTTCAAACTTCCCTTTACTTTATGCCATACTTCAAAAATTTATTCAACAAACAGACAACATATTTATAACAATCCTAATCTCACAAACCGACTCAATATCACAATGCATTCATGGCTCGAACACTAATCATCATAGAGAAATCTAATAATGTCACCTATCCCTTGCGAAATCATGTGCCCTCACAACAAGACTAAGAAAGTAAGTTGAATACACACATTCAAATCAAATGCTCAAATATATTTTAAGGACTCACATATATCAAAGAAAGTCCTCACTCTCACAAAGAAGTCACATGCATGCACAAAGTACCATAGGCTTGCCCATTATGTAAACCTCTACTAATGTAGGCTTGCTCGATCTAAAATCAATTAGGACATTTTATGGATGTAATGTGGGCTAAAGGATCGGTATGATAAATTTAGGAATAGTGACTAACCCTCCTAAGCACTTTAACACATCACAAAATTAATTATAAGCGCATTGCTCTTCTACCCAAGTGCAATTTCACAAACAATTTTATCCCCAAAGTATTTCTACTTTCTTTAAGCACTACTTTAATTAATACACACTATCAAGGACAAGGTATGCTTATTTTCTTTTGCTACATATTTTGTTTTTTCAACAATACTCTTATATTTTTATTATTCTTTTATTCTACCATTTCTGCTAGTGGTGTATTCCTTACAATACAAGCCACCCAAATTCCATTCTTAATTCTTTTAGCGCTCATTTTACAATAAAGTGCTTTAAGTGGTAAAAGGATCAAAACAATAATAATTAAGAACAAATGTTATAGACTTGTAATGTGGTTGCCAAATAAAAGTCTATAGGCTCAAAAGGGTTGACTAGGGATAAATTTTATTTGTGGTAGGCATTAAGTTCAAAGGGATCAAAGAACGCCTAAAATCATTTTTTAAACCGAGCAAAACCTAAAATTTTGCTTCAACTCACATGCCGGGCAAGTTCTAGACTCTAATGCAATGACACAGACTATATAATTTCTCACCACACATGGCACATGATTCACCAAGGACAGTTCCATTCCTATTCTCAAACAATTTCAAGTATTCACAGAGCCACAAAATATTAAGCATCAAGCACAAAGTGATACAAGCCAAGAAAACGAGACATAGGCGTCAATAAACATGCTATCTAACTCAACAAGGCATCATAAGCATTTCGAACTATAGGGAAGGTACTACACATCCTAGAGCCTAAATATGCTACTATCAAACTAGTCAAAGGCGCCTAGAAATTCTTATTTTTCCATTCTTTTATTCCCTAAATCCTATTCTAATCTAAAGACAAAACAAAAACTACTACCCGGTGCAACTACATTCCGTGAAAAAGAACCGTGGCACAAAGAAAACCCATGAGGGATTATTACTATCTAACATAATACAATATATATATATATATATA
>AWOL01S0001511.1:12745-32525 GCA_000715115.1 Nicotiana otophora
AACCAAAGGGCCGCGACAGGTACCCGGTGCCTAACTCAACTGAGTACCAACGTAACGTATCTTTCTTATCATACTATCATGGGTAAATGAACCGGAAAGGCCATCATGCGATAACTAGAATCAAACACAAGAGAATACTTGACATGGGATGACCCAATATGATATAGAAGCTTATGCATGCGACATACGAGCCTATAAGGCCGACATGATCATTTGTATACTCAAACCATAGGTCTAAAAGACCATACAAATATCCATATACATGACATCTGTCTACAAGCCTCTACGAGTACATAAATGTCATAAAGTTTGAGTTATGGCCCCACCATACCAATCAATACATGTCCAAATCATACTAACCAGATAGGCAACTTCGGAGCAAGTGGAGTGCACGAACACCTTCCGCTGAGCAGATATCCTACTAGGAGGACTCTCAACCTGTCTATTGGGACCTGCAGGCATGAAACACAGCGTCCCCAAGCAAAAGGAATGTCAGTACAAATAAAGTACCGAGTATATAAGGCATGAGAGTAGTATATAAAAGACATGAAAGAAACATGGAGCAAAGAACTCAACCTGTAATTTTGAATAGCTCTATGAATCATGAAAATTTTATAATGTCATGCATGTGCATATAAATGCCATATCAGCATAGGTATATACGTACATAATATCATCAAGCCTCTGAGGGAATCCCATCATATCATCTCAGCCACTGTGGGTGAAATCATCAACGTATACCAACTGATCAGGTGGTGGTGTGTATATAATGTCATAACCTTTTACCATATCCCATATACATATAATATACGCGTATATAATGCCATCTGGTCATGGGTCAATGTATATGAAAATGAATGCAATGCATAATGAAGTAAGTCAGTAAGATTTCTCGGAATGTCATAAGATCAATATGCCTTCGGATAAACTTTAGCAACTTAAGTATTTTTCTGATACCCATGAACAAAAGATATAATAATAGGACACATGGGGAATCAAGAACATAGGCACCCCTAGTACTTCTATGAATAGAGTCATTTATGAAAGTCCCGTGTTTGCACGTTTCGTTTGTATCATATGGATCATGCCAAAAGGAAAGAATGGATAGCCTTAACATACCTTAACTCCATTGAGTCCTTAATACCTTCAAAGAAATTCTTCAAACAACTCAACTCAATCTACCATAGCATAAGGAGATTCAAAATCAGTGTTGAGTCAAGGCTAAGTCCGTAACTTAAACTAGTAGCTTATTTACGTAAATTTGGTCAGCATCTCCCGTGTAACAAGAGCGTCATCCAATACCATATACCAACAATAATGACCAGAGCAATTCAGCAATACATAATTATCAATAACAAGACACCATATAACAACAAGTCACAACTACTTCACGACGAACGACAAGCTCCAATTAGAATCAGTATACCCCATATCACCCCTTATAGACTTCTTACTTTAACTTAATAATATCATTAACATGATAATGAAGTTATTCATCAATGATTCCAACCGTATACCATCTCTTTATAACAAAGAAAACAATCCACAACTCCAATTATCCTCAATTAGCAACTTTATTCACTAGTTCATGTCTAGTCCATCCATTTAACTTAATAAATGTCAAGATAACCTTAAGCACATGAAAGAGCATAATATACATACCTCCTACAGTAGCTTCAAGTCAAAATCCAAGTTATATTTAGCTTACAACAGCCCTCAATGGCAATACAACACCATAGAAGTGACTTAAGTTAATCTTCACTTCCAATCTCAAGTTTCGTATGCTTCTTTCACCAATTCACTTGATAAAAATATAGACATGCATAACAACAGAAACAATATCATAATCAAGTTATTTTTCTCATTTTCCAGCCATTTATAGTTTATGGAAACAGCCTTTCTAAAACAGTCCATTAAAACACATAACATCTTAAACTCTTTCAAGTCTCCTCTTGTAGTATTTTGCTCAAATAATGCAACCAATACACAAACAACTTCAAGTAGATGTAGTAGGATTTTATACTCACCTAACAGTAGAAACAATACAAAATTCCAGTCATGCACAGCCCACAACTATCCTCAATAATACCACAACACTATAGGTGTTGTATTCTCTTCTTGAATCAACTTTCGGTATTCAAGTTGGTGTCTGATGGTAAGCACCATCCACTTCCAACCAAGAGGTTGTGAGTTCGAGTCACCCCACGAGCAAGGTGGGGAGTTCTTGGAGGGAAGGATGCCGAGGGTCATTTGGAAACAGCCTCTCTACCGCAGGGTAGGGGTAAGGTCTGCGTACACACTACCCTCCCCAGACCCCACTAGTGGGATTATACTGGGTTGTTGTTGTTGTTGTAAGTTGGTGTGTAAACACTTGTAGTTCGCCTTCCAAATATAATATATATGAAGGAGGGGCTGATTATTACCTTAATCAACAAGAACAACACGAAATTTGATGTTACTTACCTTTGAAGAACCCTCCAAAACAGCCACAAGACGAAGAACTACGATCTAGCATTAGATTCATGTTTTCATCTTAGGTTCTCACCCTAGAATCATAGAGGAATAATTGGAGAGCATTTATGAGGAATTAGGAACTATTTTGGACCATAAAAATGAGTTAAAACAACGGTGAATTGACTTAAATACAAGCTGGAATTTTTCCCCCGGCTTTGTGGGTCCCATGGATGCTGCTTGCGCAGCCTTGCGAAAACTTGAATATCTANGTGAATATCTCTCTACTCCGATATTGTATCAATGAACGGTTAAATGATTTAGAAACTATGCTCAAATATATTCAATTTTGTATATAATATGTCCCAAAAAGACATCATAAATCTTACGAAATGTATTGCTCAAAAAGCTTTATTACAAGGCAAATCCTTAGTCGGTTTTTCCGCAACTTAAATCCGATTTTTTTCAAACTTTATATTTCATATCCAAACATCATATATAGTCATATCATGACTTCAAACTCATTTAAATCATCATTAACAAGTCTCATATTCATCTTAACTTACTTAAGACTTCGATAAACCTTTCTTATCCTTGTAGAAGGATTTCATCCTTTTTGAACTTACATTAGATAATCATATAATGATAGTGACATCTGAAGTATGGGGTGTAACAACATGTCCCCTTAGAAAAAACTTTCCCCAAATAATAACTCTTAAAGGCTTACAAAAATGGGACGTAACATCTCAATTTATATACTTTCAAAGAGGATCTCTTTTTCAAGCTTACATCAATTGACTTACAACGTAATTTCACGTAAACAAACATGGGGTGTAACAGTATAGATACCTATGGTGCATGGAATTGTGAAGCTTTTCCAGGGTCGTATAGCTTCTCAGTTATGGGTCTTGTCACAACATCACTACATGTCTGTGTCAATGTGACAGTTGCCAAGTCTTGGAAGTCGAACTTACGAGACATCAAGTCCTTCATCATTTTTGCATAATCGGGCATCTCCCTCAAAGAATCAATTAGAGGAATGTTTACCTGAATTTTCTTCAGTATTTCCATAATTTTTTTGTACTGCTCATCCTTCTGATATTTGGCCAACCTTTGTGGGAAGGATGCTGGAGCTCGCTTCTTTCCTGTTGCTTGAGTTAGATCTTGCTCGGGCACTTTTTCTAATGCCTTATCTTGCACTTTCTCAGTCTCCTCCGCAACCTCTTTTTCCTTGTTTATTTCCTCCTGGGCTGGCTACATTCTTACTTTTGTTAGCACAGTTGACTCATCTACCTCGATTGGCACTAACACAAGTATTTCATTTGATCGTTTCTCGCGAGCGATTTCTTGATCTAAATCAAGATCTCCGCTATTTCTCAAACTCACCGCCATAAGCTGATTCGAGCCCTACTCCTTCGGATTGACATGTGTATCTACAGGTAAAGTCCCTTGGGGATGATTATTCAGAGCCATAGATATCTGCCCTAATTAAATCTCAATGCCTTTTATCGATGAATCATGTGCTTCCACCTTCTCTCGGATTTTTCCATTAGACCCAATCAGTTGTTGCAGGATTCCTTTAATTTCAGACAACCCATTATCTTGTCTCATTAGCTGTTGTTGTTGAGGCTGTTGATAAGCTAGTTGCTCATTTTGCTGAATGTATCCATGTTTCCTTTGGTAAGGCACTACTTGACCCTATGGTCATATAGCTCCAAGATTGTTGGTGTTATTGTATTGTTGTTATGCTAGTCTATACGTTGATTCTGCTGAGCCCAATTCTGACCACCTTGCCTCTGGCCTCCATAGTTGCCCACATAGTTCATATTCTCCTGATAGTTTTGGTTGTCACTTTCACTACTCCACGAGCACACGTATGGTTGGTTAATGCATGGTGTACATAATCCCACATTAGTCGTGTCAACTATATGTACCTGCTTCTGTCCTGATTCATCAATCTTCTTAGTAGGGATACTTATTTGCGTCATCAGAGTAGCCATATTCTCGGCTATGGAGTTGTTCGGTCCAATGCTACTGAGTGAACTATAGAGGTGATTGTAGTGTTTCTTGTCATCCAGTCTAAGTTTTGAGCCATTTTATCTAGCAGGACCTTACATTCTCTAAATGACTTGGTCAAAAATGCTCCACCTGCTGAAGCATTAACATTGACCTTCAAGCTATCTGCCAATCCCATGTAAAACTGTTATCCCAACATCTGATCTGGAATGCCATGATGTCGACACTTAACCAGCATACCTTTGAACCTCTCCCGTATTTCTTATAATATTTCAGCTAGTTTCTGCTTGAAGCTCAATATTTTATCAACTTGCTTGACGGTGTTATTGGATGGGTAGAACTTATTCAAAAACTGCTTGACTAATTCCTCTCAAGTGATGATGGAATTTATGCGGAGCGAATTAAGCTAAGTCTGGGCTTCTCCTTTCACTGAGAATGGAAACAACAACAGTCTTATTGCTTATGGTGTCACATTCGGTTGCCTTTTGCGTGACACAAATTGACAGAAAATGTTTTAGATGCTGTTGTGGATATTCAATGTAAGATCTGGAGAACATTCCCTTATTTTGTAGCAGATGTAGCATGTTGTTTGTGATTTGAAATGACTTCGCTTGTATCTGAGGGACTGCAATTGTAGTTGTCAAATTTTCAGCGGTGAGTTGTGCCCAATTATATAAAGCTGCTTCTAGCATAAGAGGCGCCATACCCTGATTGTTCGGGTTATTCACATTGTTTTTATTGTCTTGATTACCCAAGACGTCACCCATGTCTAATTCAATTTGTTCTCTTGGGTGTTGTTGTCGTTTGTCTTTCCTGTTTGCACGATTTAATGTCTTGAAAGCTTTCTCAGGATCCGGTAATGCTTCAAATAATTCATCCGTTCTTGAGGAGTTTATAGGCATACACCTATAACAAACAAGACTACAAGCATTATAATTTCAATGTGATGAAGTAAAATGGAGAAAATTGACTAAACTAAGAATCCTAGCAATTCTTCTAGCTATAATTAATAACATTGTTGCTTCCCTGGCAACAATGCCATAACTTGATCATGCCCAACTATGCCTCCTAAGAGGTCTAGCAATCGTTGCAAATATAACCCGGTTTACAAGTACGAAGTCGAATCACACAGGGAAATAACTTACTAATTACAACCAATAGTTTTGCACGAATTCAAGTAATCAACTTTCAGAAATGTTATATAACGATTTGAATGTTTACTAACTAAGAGCAAAGTAATTAAAATGCAATAATTTATAACTAACAAAGCAAATATTGTAGATAAGATTTGGAACAGTCTAAGGTTATGATTTCCCCTATTGTCGGAATCTTTCCCGCTATATTTTTTATAAATTTGCCTAAATATTCTCTACCAATCGTGAGTACTTTGATTGTCGTAGCTCTCTCTTGAGCAACTATCACAATTTACTAGATGTATTCTCTCGACGCTAGCTGGCTCTAATGTACTGCTCACTACGATCGCACCAAGGCTTCGTTATCTCTAATCACGCCTTTAAACCCTCTGTATCGATCTCTCAACTACGTTAGGAGTGGTGTTGTTCAACAACTACCTAAATGTGTGCTCTCTCTCGAGTAATATACACACTAAATAGGCCCAGTTAATTGAGAGCTCTTCAATTAACAACAATAAAATTATAGTTGAACAAGTAGAGAAAACTCAAAGACAAATCTATATTAAACGCAGTAGAAAATCATCTTCCATTAGGTTCCATCAAATCTTAGATAAGAGAGTTTAGCTACTCATAAATACAACAACAATTAACATAATGTTCAAAGACATTAAACTATAAAGTAAAGAGATAAAGGAAGGGAAAACTCGTTTGATTCTTGCTCCACAGTGCTTGTTAGCCTTTTCTTCTCCAAAATCTTGTTCAACCCTAGAATAACTCGTTCGGGGAGTATTTATGTCAATCCCCCGGTTCAAATCCGGGTTTGGGTCTTTTAACCCGCGCCTTTTAATTATCATGCTATAGACCTCGCGAAACCTGGTCTGTAGTGCGGTCGACCAGGCTATAGACCTCGCAAAGCCTGGTCTATAGCGCAGTCAATCTGGCTATAGATTTCGCGAAGCCTGGTCTGTAGCGCGGTCGACCTGGCTATAGACCTCGCGAAGCCTGGTCTGTAGCACGGTCGACCTGGCTATAGACCTCGCGAAGCCTGGTCTGTAGCACGGTCAACCTAGCTATAGACCTCGTGAAGCCTGGTTTGTAGCACGGTTTGGGTACTTGATGCTTTTGGCTCTTTTTTCTGTTTTTATCCTCGTTTTGTGCAACTTTCATTTGATGATTTATTCCGATGTTCCTACACATAAAACAACACAATTTAGCGCAATTATCGCACAATAACTCACTAAACCAACAAAATATATGGCGAGTAATGTGCTAAAAGTATAACATTTTGGCCTAACATCAATTATCTTCGACAGTTAATTGATTTTAGTTAGCTTAGTTAACGATTAATCTAAGTCTCTGTGTGTTCGACATCCGACTTTCGAGTCACTTTATTACTTGACGGCCACGTATACTTGCGTGTACTTGGGGAACCAACATGTAATCTTTGACCTATTCTTAATTTAGTATTATCAATAAAACATAGCTAATGCTTGACTATTACTCGCAAAATAAATGCTCTACAACGTTTCAATATCGTTTTGTAAATTACTTTAAAGATCTGATTTATGAGGTCTCCTCTTTGTGTCTTTGTACAATTATTTTTCCGTTTCGGACATTTTTTCTGGACATGTTCCTTTATATTGCGAACTAAATATTATAAGCCTTCAAATGAATTTATTGCTGAAGGCAGACAACTAAACCTTATCTCTTCTGTCTATTTTTCTTTCAGAAATTCAATTTTTACGGGTTGCCGGTTGCAATGGTCCAATCATTAATTAAGTTTGGTGGCTTATTTATAAACTCGAGCACCCTTGGAGCTTTTATATTTTCAAAAAACAATATTACAAAGGAATTAAGAAAGCAGGTTTATTCTAGATTACACAGAAAAAGAAGTATATTTACTTTTACTCATAAACTACAAAAGATGTTTTTCTTTTAGAAAGATTGGAAAATAGTCTGGAAAGTGAATCGTGAGACAGATTTTATGAAGAAAATAATACATAATACATAACACATCAAAATATTGATGGGACAAAGGCTTTTAGTCATGGGAAAGAAAAATAACTAATAAAGAATGAGTTTAAGTTATATATATTGATGGTATAAAATTGTTTTACATAATCAGATAAATAATTTATAAAGTAATAAAAGGTAAATATTTTTGATGAACCTTAATTGGCAATCCAATAAAAATAGTAATTAATCTAATAGAAATAATAATTAATTGACAAGTTAAACTAGTGTGATAATGTTAAAGAATCATTACAGTTTTAATGCATCATTTCCGGCTTATATGAACCTTTTCTATTTCGAGATTAATTAAACTATGTAAGCATAGACTAACATTTTGAAACACATTTTTTATCAATTGACATGAGAAGAATTGTAACTTACAGTGCTTTTCATATAATTTTTAAATACCTAGCTAAATTTTAACTTTAAAATATTGAGTTAATCTAATCTAATTTAGTTTTAAAGGATAATCAAATTGACTCTTGAAAGCGATAAGGTTCACATAAACTAGAACAGAGAATATAACTTAAGTCCATTTGTAACTGGAGGCTGTCACATATAGATGAATTTTCTTTTATTAAGAAATATATAAGAAGTCTATATCGCTATGAACTGGGATGATCAAAATATGGACCATAGATATTTATGAATAAACAGACGAAATAGTTTAAAATATGTATAGAAAAGCGAGTCAAGGCGGCCTATATCCAAAATTGCAATAACTATTGGGGTATCAAACTGCTTAGCCATACTATGAAAGTCTGGGAGAGAGTGATAGAGCTAAGGATGAGGAGGAGTGTGTCTATTTCCGAGAACCAATTTGGATTTATGCCGGAGCGTTCGAGTACAAAAGCCATCCACCTTATTTGGAGATTGATGGAGCAGTATAGGGAGAGAAAGAAGGACATGCATATAGTGTTCCTTGACTTAGAAAAGCGTACGATAAAGTTTTGAGGGAGGTTTTGTGGAGATGTTTGGAGGCTAGAGGTGTACTTGTTGCCTACGTTAGGTTGATTAAGGACATGTATGATGGAATAAAGACCCGAGTGAAGACGGTGGGTGGGAACTCAGACCATTTTCCGGTTATGATGGAGTTGCATCAGGGGTCGGCACTCAGCCCTTTTTTGTTTGCTCTGGTGATGGATGCACTGACGTGCCACATCTAAGGGGAAGTGTCGTGGTGCATGCTATTTGAAGATGATATTGTAATGATTGACGAGACGCGAAACGGTGTGAACGCGCAATTAGAGGTATGGAGGAAGACCCTGGAATCTAAAGGTATCAAGTTGAGCAGGACCAAGACAGAATATTTGGAGTGTATGTTCAGTGGCGAGACTCAAGGAGGGGAAGGGGAGGTGAGGCTAGACTCGCAAGTCATACCTAGGAGAGGGAATTTTAAGTACCTTGGGTCTATTATTCAGAGGATTGGGGAGATTGATAAAGATGTCACACATCGTATTGGGGCGGGATGGATGAAATGGAGACTCGCTTCAGGTATTTTGCGTTACAAGAAGGTGCCAACGAAACTTAAAGTTAAGTTCTACATAGTGGTGGTCGGACCAACGACGTTGTATGGGGTCGAGTGTTAGCCAGTCAAGATCGCTCATATCAAGAAGATGAAGGTAGCAGAGATAAGAATGTTGAGATGGATATGCGGGCACACCAGGTTAGATAGGATCAGAAATGAGGTTATTCGCGACAAGGTGGGTGTGGCCCCTATTGAGGATAAGATGCGGGAAGCACGGCTTAGGTGGTTTGGTCATGTGAAGAGGAGAAGCACAGACGCACCGGTGAGGAGGTGTAAGAAGTTGACATTGGAGGGCCTACGAAGAGGTAGAAGTAGGCCAAAGAAGAGGTGGGGAGAGGTGATTAGGCAATACATGGAACAACTTCATTGACCAAGGACATGACCCTTGATAGAAAGGTATGTAGGTCGAGGATTAGGGTAGTAGAGTAGGTAGTATAGAGTGTTCATAACCGTAGTATTGACATGCAGTCTCGCTTTCTGTTGGTAGTAGTTTTTTATGTCTAACCGTTGTTTTCTTTCATTGTTGATCACCTTACTGTCTTGTTGTTTTTATTCTGCTTTTATATGGCTTTTTGGTACTGTCACTTCTTGTCTATATTTTTATTAATGTGGTGCTTATGCTTTCCTGAGTCGAGGGTCTATTGGAAACAGTCTCTCTATCCTCGCAAGGTAAGGGTAAGGTCTGCGTACACACTATTCTCCCCAGACCCCACGGTGTGGGATAATACTGGGTATGTTGTTATTGTTGTTGTTATACAATTAAAATAATTAAAACTACTTAAATTCAAAAATATAGATAACTAACCTTGAAATGCTAGGATAGGGGGTTTGATTTTGGGTGGCGGAGGAGGCAGTGAGGCCGGCAAAACAGTGGCAGGGGAGGGGAGATAGACTTCTAGATGCTTTATTTTTGGGTGAGGAGGGAGATAGGAGTTGATTTTGGGTGGAGATTTGGGGGAATCGCAACAGTAGGGAAGAGAAGAAGAGAGATGGAAGAGAGATAGAGAAAAGAGGAAAGTGGGAAAAAATCCGTATGATTTTGGATTTTGTCATCTACTTTGTAGATCATCTGGTGCAGATCATCTACTTTGATTTTGGATTTTGTCAACCACAATTGCATTAACCTAACCTATAGTTGTGTTGTTGTAATTCATATTATGTGATTGTGATATTTTTAACTCTATATGTCCAGTAATTTCATTGTTAAAAAATTGTGGATAGTGTTTTTCACCTACTTATCTACAACTTTATTTTAACGGCAAAGTGAGAAAGGCCTATGTATAAATGGCCCATCGAATCTCCTAAATTGTATGTTCTACCACTTTGGCCCAACACATCCATTTAGTTTACACTGTATCTGCCCATCCCTAAAAATAAACGAAACATATATAATATATATATAATTTATGTATATTAGTAAATATTTTTTGCCTAGCGGCCAAACGTGTAACTTTCCTTTAGTTTCTCAATTGTATGCATGAACTTATAAATGCTATACTAGCTATATTACAAAAGATTTAGAATTATACAAGCATAAAATACTTGAGAAAATGGATTCTTACACAAACAACCCTGAGAAAATGCAAACAGCAATTGTTACAGTTTCTAGCTTTTCCCTTGTTTCTCTGTTAAAAATAAAAAAATTTAAAAAATAGAGTAGAAGGTAGACGACATTATTTATGATAGAAAACAAGAGGTGTTGCAAAAATTGATGATGTTCCTTTTAAAGGAAGATGATAAAGAGGAACGGCACATTAAAGAAAGGAAAATATCATCGAACAGGACTCATACAAGTGTATGCATAATAACCCCAAAAAATAGGGATTCTTCATTCATTGTTTCCAGTAATATGCCAAACAATACACCATTATATTTTCTTTCCTCTCCTTTTCTGACTCTTTCTCTCTCTCACTAAATGAAAATGCAAATATTTCTATCTTTTGCTTATATATCTTCAACTGTGCAACTATCCCAAAAGAATATCTGGTTGTCTCTGACTCTGTCCTTGTATTAAGACACTCTTAATTAGCATCAAAATCTGGAGATATACTAGGCAGCTTCCATGAAATCTCTACCAATACCATCTAAAAATCAAAACAACTCCCTCTGTTTCTGTTCCTATTTTCTTGTCATGTTGCCAAAAAATAATTGTTGGAAAAGAACTACGTACCTATATTGGATTTGCATAAATCTAAAAGTAAGGCACGTGCATAGTTAATAGCGAAGCTAAGAATTTTTTCAAGAATATTCAAATTTTAAAAAAGTAAAAAAAAGTTTACGACAAAGGGTGTTCAATACGTTTTTCATTGATCACCCTTGTGTCCATATAGCATCATAGCGTACGTCCACGTTGAGGTTTCCTCTTACTTCCAAGTGGGAGTTAGTTGAAACTGATATAATGGTATTGGGTGTATACATCAAATTAATATATACACACATTTATCCCTTAATCATGGTTAACTAATATGCCTTTTCACTTGAATTTTTAACTATTAAAATGACAAGTGAGGTTTGCTCAGTTGTTAAAAGCACCTCTACCCTTGAGTCACGCTGGAAGGGTAGTGTGGAAACACTATACATCCTCTAATTTGGGAGAAATTTAAAAAAAATTATTAAAATTAAATTACTTGGTTTGACGTGCCGCCGTGACATGTATATCATATCTGATCAGTTCTAAATGTCATAATTTCTTTGGGCAGTGAGACATGATCTCTTTCCTAAGCAATTTAAATAAGTTAGCTCTCTCTGAATTTATTTTTCACCGTAAATTAGAAAATTCTGGTTCGAACCCTGGGGCAGACCCAGGTGGAGTCAAGAGGGTTCATATAAACCCACTTCGTCGAAAAATAATATTGTGTATGTAGGTATATTTTTTCTGTCTTCGAAAACGTAATGTTATAAAACTTATTTTGAACCCACTTTAAACAAGTAAATCGCTTAGCCTGTTGGTAAATAGGGTTCAAATATGTTCAAATTTTTCACATGGTCCTGAGTTCAAAACCAGTTAGTTGCATATGTCCGAATCTCTAATCCCAATTCCCAAGCCCTTCAGTGGCTCTCTCTCTCTCTCAATTTCAAAGAGAATCGCTTTCATAGTCACCACACACCTCCTCTGTTAGCCCCTGCCGAGAAGGTCATCTCCCTCAAAGACAAAGGGTATCTAACTAAAAGTTCAGGTGATCAATAACAATAAGAACCAATTCTAGTTTTCCAATTTCTAGTTTCCTCTTTTGCATAAAGATTTAATCTCAATAAATTTCCTTCACCTCTATGTGCTTTCTTTTCTTTGTTGTAGTTCAATTTAAAAGAACATTGCTTCATAGTCGTCTCTTCCAGTAGCCATAAGCCACTGCCGCTTCTCGAATCTCATTGGGTCGCTTCTCTCCGTCTCTCGTCGTCAGTCCGTCAATTGTCATTATCAGGTTTCTCACTTGCTTTGCAGATTTTTGTAATTTATGCTATGGAAAAAAAAAATCAGATTGTTTTAATGGGTTTTGGCTGAGAAGCTCAATTTCAATTTGAGATATACCATGTTACATATTTTTTTTAATATAATTTTTAATCTTAATGGAAAATGGGGGAAGGTGAGAAACTGAGAGTAATAAACTTGCTTATATTGAGAAGTTAAGCACCTTTTCTCTTTAGTTATTGAAAATCTCAGATTGTTGTTGTTGGTTTTGAGTGAGAAATTCTTTTTCAGTTTGAATATACGTATGCGTACACATGATATTTTTTTGGGTGTGTGTACCTTTGATATGGTCATATGGAATGAAAATCAGTAATTGACATTTTCCTTGGCTCGTTGTTGAATCAACAGATTTCCCTTTATAAAATAATATTTAGCATGCAATAGTATTTTCTACGACTGAAATTCCAAAATCTAGGAAGATCATTTTTGTTGTTATCCATGAATGAAAGTTTCATTGCAATAGTTCTGTAATCTGATGAGTGATCGTTACTTGGATTGTCTTCGACCACATTATTTCTTCTAGTTTAAATTTAAGGTTAAATATATACAAAATTATTCTTCTAATTCTAATTCTAATTTGGTAATCTAGTTTGTGTTATAATGAAGAGATTTTACCCTCCAGTATCTTCCAAGTTGCCACAACCAAGTTCATCATCTCCAATTGCTACTCCCATGGAACAAAATTTGAACCAATTAGAATAGCAACCTCAATCTTCTAAAAGACAAAGACAAGGAATAGATCTTGATTCTTTACCGGCTGATCCAAAGGAGAGAATACCCATTAGAGATTATCATCCAAATGAGCGTGATGAGATTAGAAGAGAATATCTCCGAAGAGGTCCTTACCAACCCCGATATCATAAGTTTCCTCAAAGAGATTTTTCGGGCNTAAAGAGATTTTTCGGACTTAAAGCGTCGTTTCAATCCTAAATGGTTTGATGAATATCGTAATTGGTTAGAGTACAGTGTGATAGAAGATGCAGCTTATTGTTTGTGTTGTTACTTGTTTCAAGATGAAGACATGCATCAAGGTGGAGGCGATGTATTTTCAAGTTTAGGATTTAAGAGTTGGCAAAAAAAGAAGAGATTCGATATTCATGTTGGTAAGTCGAGTAGTATTCATAATCATGCAAAAAGGAAATGTGAAGATCTATTAAAACAAAAACAGTCAATTCAAACTTCATTTGATAGGCAATCCAGTCAAACCAAGCTCGAATGCAAAATTCTCTTGAAGGCTTCAATTGAGGTTGTGAGACTCCTATTGAATCAAGGATTGGCATTCTGTGGACATCGTGAAGATGAATTATCATTAAACAAGGGTAACTTTCTTGAGATTCTTTCATGGTATGCAGAGAGGTGCGATAAAATCCGTGATCTTGTGTTGAAAAAGGCTCCAAAGAATGATCAGTTGACCTCTCATAAATTTCAAAAAGACATTATCATTGCATGTAAAATTGAAACAGTTAAAGCAATTATGGACGATCTAAATGGAGATTCTTTTGCATTGCTAGTTGATGAATCATGTGATGTATCACGCAAAGAGCAATTAGCTATTGTCTTGCGCTATGTTAATAGATGTGGATCTGTAGTGGAGCATTTTATTGGGATTGTTCATGTTCGTAATACTAGTGTTTTATGTTTAAAGGAAGAAATTGTTGATTACCTTGCTTAACATTCTTTGAGTGTATCTTATGTGCGTGGACAGTGCTATGATGGAGCAAGCAACATGCAAGGGGATTTACGTGGCCTTAAAATTTTAATTCAATAAGAAAGTAAATGTGTTTATTCCATTCATTGTTTTGCACACCAACTTTAATTGACCCTGGTTGCGGTATCCAAAAAGTGTCGTGAAGTGGAAGAACTTGTATTGTTGGTTTCCAATGTATTGAATATAGTAGGAAGTTCTTTTAAACGTATGGATGATCTTCGAGAATCTCAAGCAGAAAAAGTTCAAGAGGCATTAGACATGGGTGAACTTGAAACTGGTAGGGGTTTGAATCAAGAACTTGGTCTTGCCATAGCTGCTGATACTCGTTGGGGTTCGCACTACAAATCTTTTAAGAACTTTATTTCTATGTTTGGCTCAATTATTGATGTTCTTGATACTATCGTTGTTGATGTCCGAACTTTAGAAGAAAGAGCTAAGGCAAAAGGATATCTTAGCACTTGTCAAACATTTGAGGTTGCTTTCATGTTGCACCTAATGAGAGATGTTTTGGGGATCACAAATGAGCTTAATACATCCTTACAAAAAAAGGAACAAGATATTACAAATGCTATTCTACTTGTTGAAGTTGCAAAGAAACGGTTGCAAAAGCTAAGAGAAGAAGAATGTGATTCACTTATTGATAAGGTGTCTACATTTTGTGTCAAATATAATATTTTGATGCCAAACTTTGATGACTTCTATATTAACTCTGGAAGATCTCGACGTAAAGTTGCTGATTATACTATTTTACATCACTATCTTGCTGATATATTTTTTAAGATTATTGATTGGCAAGTTCAAGAACTCAATGCTCGTTTTAATGAGGTGACAACGAACTTGCTTGTTGGAGTAGCTTGCTTAAATCTAGTTGATTCATTTTTCAGTTTTGACATAAACAAGATATTGATGATGGCTGAATTGTATCCTGACGATTTTGATGAGAATATAATGGTTACGCTCAAGAATCAACTTGAAACTTATTTTGTTGATATTCTTGATGTTGATGAAAGGTTCTCAAATCTACAAGGACTTGTTGATCTTTCTGAAACACTAGTTAAGATAAAGAAGCATTTGAATTATCCATTTGTGTTTCGCCTTGTGAAATTTACTTTGCTTCTACCAGTTGCCACTGCTACAATTGAAAGAACTTTCTCGGCGATGAAGTTGATCAAGAATGAATTGTGAAATCGAATGGATGACGAATTCATGAGCGGTTGTTTGGTACCTTATGTAGAAAGAAAAATATTTAACACCATTTATGATGAGGCTATTATGAATACGTTTCAGGAAATGAAAACTCGTAGAGGACAGTTGTAATAATATATTTTATTAATATATAATTTTTGTCGACCTCTTTGTATATTTGCTTCTTTGCATTTTGAAGCCGCTTGATAAAAATTTTGGGTCCACCATTGTTCGAACCCTAGCAATTAATGAAGAAACTTATGGTAGGATGTGTTTTCTTGTAATGAATTCTACGCAGTATGATTTAGATTAGTCAATTCAATGATTTTGAAATATCATCTTGTTAAAAAAAAATAACTTTCTTCCAAATTTGGTTTGGTAATAGTTATCTTTCTTCTTGTTTTTTATTATACTTATTTTACTTCTATTTTAACAATTTATAATAATTCTTTTGACCTATTAATCATTAGTGCAATAATTACAATCTATTACACACTTCCAATTAAGTCATTTTAGGAATATCTCCTCATTTCATGAAATTCCTTCAATAAAAAACAAATTTTTTGTCTAAGTAAACACAAAATCTAAGGCCTTAGTTAATAACGGGTTGGTTTTCTAATTAGAACAGCGGAGAAAATCTAAATGTTTTTTCCATATCAAAATAAACTTCCATAATAATGCATCAAGTACATTTACAGACACCAAAAAAACTCTGAATAAATCCGGGATACAATAAATCAATAATTAAAAAGTGCGGTGAACAAATTACAGACAACAAAAAAGAAGAAATAAAAAGGGATAATTTGCTGCTTGATTCCCAACTTCTACTTAAATTTTTACTGTTTTATGGATTGTCAATTTTTATTGACAACTTGATATCATTCTTCCACGTTCAAGTTAACTGTAAAAGATCAATTATCACTCCATCAAAGTAACCACCGCAGTATTTGTTTAATGATGACTACTTTAGACAATTATATTTTACATCTAAACGAATTTTTCAACAAAGATGTTTACAAAAATTAGTTTAAAAAATTTCAAGCTTTTTATATTAAATGCTAAATAATTTAAAAGAATTGTTACAAAGAAATCAAAATAGCAAAGTTTAAGTTACCTGGGAAAACAAAATTACCTGAATCAATTTACAAGATTTTCCATTTGGTTGGCTATTGTGTATTTTTTGACTCGCCTAATATTCTAGATACCAAAATACCAAAATATCCTTGGTACCTATACAACTTATTCTTTTCGCATTTAATGGATCCTACAGCAATTAATATCAATTATATTAAGTCATGAGAATTAGTAATAAAATATCTCGTGTATTTTTGTATTGCAAACTAGTGTTTCCTTAATCAATTGACATTATTTTCTATGCATGTAAGGCTAGACTATTGCTCGCAAAATAAATGCTCTAAAACTTTTACATTGTTTTGTTAATTAGTTTAATGATCTGATTTAAGAGGTCTTCGATCTCTTTGTTTCTTTATACTCCTAATTGTTTATCCATTTCTTACATTTTTTTGGACATGTTCCTTTATGTTGCGAACTAAAAATTATAAGCCTTCAAATGAATTTATTGCTGAAGGCAGACAAATTAATCTTATCTCTTCTGTCTATTTTTCTTTCAGAAATTCATTTATTATGGGCTACTGCTTGCACAGGTCCAATCATTAACTAAGTTTGGTGGCATATTTAATAAAGTCGAGCCCCCTCGGAACTTTTATATATTTTTTTAAAAAATATTACAAGGGAATTAAGAAAACGAGTTTATTCGAGTTTGCACAGAAAAAGAAGTATATTTACTTTTACTCATAAACTACAAAAGATGTTTTTCTTTTAGAAAAGATTGGAAAGTTGTCTCAAAAGTTAATCGTGAGACAAATTTTATGAAGAGAATATTACATAACACATCAAAATATTGATGGGACAAAGGCTTTTAATCGTGGGAAGCGGAGAAAAATAACTAATAAAGAATGAGTTTAAGTATATATATTGATGGTATAAAAAATTATTTACCTAATCAGATAAATGATTTATGAAGTAATTAGAGGTAAATAATTGTGATGAACATTAAATGACAATCTAATAAAAATAGCAATTAATTTAATACAAATATTAATACATTGACAAGTTAAACTAGTGTGATAATGTAAAAGAATCATTACATTGTTAATGCATACTCCTTCGTTTATGTAAATTTTGACCAACACTTTGAAATGCATTTTTTCATCAATTGATATGAGAAAAATTGTAACTTACAGTATTTTTCATATAATTTTGAATATCTAGCTACATCGAGTTAATCTAATTCAATTTAGCTTTGAAGATTAGTCAAATTGACTCTCGAAAAACAAGAAGATTCACATAAACTAGAACGAAGGGAGTATAACTTAAGTCCAAAAGGAATTTGTAACTGCAGGCAGCCACATATAGATGGATTTTCTTTTATCAAGAAATATATAAGAAGTCTATATCACTATGATCTGGGAGGATCAAAATATGGACCATATAAATTTATGAATAAACAGACGAAATAATTTAAAATATGTACAGAAAGGCGAGTCAAGGCTGCCTATAAATAGTGGCCCTTTGCAGAGAAATTTAAATGAGCAAGTTTCAGAATAAACAAGTGTTCTTTCTCTCAGAAAAATAACAAGTTGCAACAATGGCTGGCTCTTCTTCACCTAAACTGATTTTGCTTTTGGTCACTCTCGTGGCTACTGGTTATTGACTATTTCCTTCCCTCATTTTGTTTGATCGTTTCTATGCATATATTTCCGTATCACTGTTAAAATGCATACTGCCTCTTTAAACAAATTAATCCTACTGATCACAAATATATAACTTACTTACTTATAACTAGTAGTACTATATATATACAGAGGCGGATCCAGAATTTCTGGCTTATGAGTTCGGGATTCTAATCGTTTTAAGTTACTGAGTTCTGAATGAATAATTTATACATATTCACATGAATTTTTAAAGATAAATAGAAGGTTCGAACCAAAGCTACTGAGTTCGGCTCCCGGCACTCTAACTTTGCCCCTATATATACTGAGTTCTAAATGAATAATTTTTACATATATAACTGTTACCTTATTACATGCATGTTACGCTAGTGACCACAAACATGGATCCATGCATATTTAATTTGTAGGTGCAGATGTTAGTAGAATTTTTCTTGTACTTACTAGCACAGTAGAAAGTACTGCTATATATGATATGAGTATGACATTAATTGTATTATATGTTTTGCATGCAGCTCATCTCATGACTTGGCCTCAACAAGTAAACGCTATGCGAGAAATTGGTGAAGAATTAAGAGGAATGCAATTACTGTACCCTCATGATCTGAATGGTGTTACTTGTGGGAGACGATGCAACTACGACGAAGACTGCAATGATGGTTGGGTTTGCAACAAATGTAGATGGGATGCTTTAACTAGTCACTACATCTGTGGCCCCTTCAATTCACTTCCCTCTGCACCTAAATATTAATATGTGATGCAATAAGTTGGTACGTTGCATGAAATATTATATATATTGCACGCTTTAATTAAATAAATAAAAGTTTTAAATCTATGGCTAGTTGTGCAGTCTAGCCAGCTTGCGTGTTTGTGTGTTTGTTAATGTTTCCAATAAAATTCTAGCTCCATGTATATGCTAGAATATTGTAAAATGGTTCCATTATTCATCGTGAAAGCTGTTATCTTTGTGTAATAATATTGCTTGTGCTAATAAACATTAGTATGAAATGTGTTTTGTTATAATAGGTATTCTATTCATCATGGCTATTGTGGTAAGATTCAATGGAATTTTTGAATTGAAACACTGGTTACTAATTATGTCAGTATAGGGAACCCGGGTGGTGCGGAATTTAGCCAAATAACGATATAATGACAATAACAAAGACAATTGAAGTTGATAACAACGGTAATTAAAGTAGATAAAGAAGACACAAATTTAACGTGGTTCGGTCAAAGTGACCTACGTCCACAAGCGAATAGGAGCAATTTACTATACGAATAAGAGTACAAAAGAGAGTACAAAATTAGAGTAAACACTCTAATTAATCCCAAATACCCTAAGAGAATAACCTCACAAGATCACTCCAAAGAAAGGGTTCACACAAGTGCTTCCCAACACTAACTCTCATACAAAACACTTTTAATAAAGGAAGAAACAAGAATTGAAGACAAGTCTTGTTGGTGTGTATTGGACAAGGTGGGTTGCTCTGATGGTAAGCACCCTCCACTTCCAACCAAGAGGTTGTG
>AWOL01S0001514.1:0-10890 GCA_000715115.1 Nicotiana otophora
TATATATATATGTATCCCTTTATGAGCATATCATCATCATATCGTACCCGACCATAATAGGCTCGGTAAAAATATACCCGGCTATCATAAGGCTCGATAAAACCCAACTGATCAGTGGTTGCACAATAGGTGCCATACCCGACCGACTATAGCGCAAATCGGTAGAGTAAAATAGGTACATACATATAATGCATGCTAGACTTATGGAATCACATTATGATCCTTTCGGAGTGACGTAAGGTCGGTAACCTTCGTATACGTTATTAAAGGATCTAACTTGCCATCATACATATTATAGGATTCAGGGAATACTAACAATATTTGGTACATAAAAATAAGAGAAGCAACATCAATATGAATCTTTCCATAAGAAGGGAAACAATATAAGTACTGCTAGCTTCTATGAGTAGAGTATCTTTGGAAGCTCGTCCGTTTATGTTACGCACAATCGGAGCCATGCAAAAGAAAGAAAGGGATAGCCTCACATACCTTGTATATACTGCCCAACCTCAAGGTATGCAAAGGTCACGACTCCTTAGTCTACAATAAGAGAAACGATAATATCGTTATCTTTTAAGCGTCGTAACTATTATATGTCGACCACGACCTATTTTATAATAAAACGGGCAGCACCTCCCCTATTTATATGACTTCCCACAAGTTATTATAGCTAAAAACAACCAATATACGCTCGTATATAATAGCTTTATACACTTTCTTCTTTCAAATTCACAAAGCATAATACTAACAACATAACTCCACCATCAACTAAAAACTACCGCTATGCCAACACTATCGCCAAGCAATCAAAGAGCGACAAGATCCCGAAGCTCTATACAATGGTGTACTCTACACCCGACCTTCTTTTAACAACAACCAAGCTCTACACGAGCCACCATACCACCACCAATTTCCATACCATATGAAAGGAGCCCATAACCTATTTATATAATTATTATGACTTGAACTCACGACTTTCGATCACCGTCCCGCGGGTTCTCAATAATTATATGCCTTAAAATAAAACTTACCTTAACCAGATGTATGAAAATATGGAGAAGCTGTACGTAGAAAGAAACTTTGAGCACTTCACTGCTTTAGGGAAAAAGGGATGAGCAAGATAGAGTTTCTCTCACGTAGTTGCTGGAGTGTAAATATATGTATCTAACGATTCCCCCCTTTCCCAATGATAAAGTGTCTTAAACACTATGTACATAGAGGATATGTTCGGCTGAAATACATCCCATCACCCAACTATTGTAAAAGTCTATTTCTTAGTGTAGAAAGAAGTCAAAGTATCTAGAATATATATATATATATATATATATATTGAAATGATTTGTCCTTCCAACTCCACTACTTTCTAATTGAGTAAAAATATCATCACCTGTCACGTAGCACTAGGAAGTCTCTTAAACAGATTATTATAACTACTTTGATAAAATACTTTATTCCAAAAAAAGTTAATACTTATCTAGTAAAATAAGTAGCTAATGTTATTTACAAACTTATCTATTAATTGGTAATTATTATACTTGGTAACAAAATAAATATATTAATATTTTATAAAGGTTAGGACATTGATAAAAAAAATATATCATATCAAATTCTAATTTTTCCCAGCATAATATAAAAATACAAATTTTTCTACTATAAGTTCTTAAAATGATAAAAAAATAACTTTCTCACTTTACGAGAAAATAATTTCTATTTTTCTAATAAAGAAAAATCTTATTTATAAACTTCCGCATATCATGTACTTAATTTAATGCACATGAGAAAAGTAAAAATAACAATAACTACATTAAAACAAACTTATCAAATCTTTACTAAAAGGTTGTCAAAATTACGAGGTCTTTAACGCTCAGGTGTGATCACATCTAAAAAATCAATCATTTCCTCTATGAAATCGTTGTGTTTTTCAAGAGAAACGGCCAACGGCCTACGTGGGTGCAACTTCCTTTTTGTTTTTAATTATTGTTTCATCATGTGCAAATTTCTTTGTTCGTATTTTAATTTTTCTTATCTGTATTATAATTTTACATTCTTTTTTTATATAAGGAGAAACATCCGAACAAGATTTAAATAAAAACAAACTTAGATATGCATATATTAAATAAAGACATTTATTATTCTGTTAAAAAGAACACAAATTTCTTAAACTTCTTAAGCTTTTTAGAAAATCAAAGAGATAATTGATTAAGAAATACATATCAACTTTACATATACAAATTAATCACTTTGTAGATGTAGCGACAATTATCCTTCCATGACAAACTTGTAACATACATAGTGTTGAAGGTATGAAAATTAGTGTCATTAAAAATGCTTAATATTTCTGATTTTATTCAATTTTTACAAATATATTTTTAATGGTCGCGCCAAGCACGGACAAATAAACTAGTTTGATCATAAACCGCACATACGTGATATAGCAGTTATAAATGCAACATATAAATTGCATTCGTAATGCCACTAATAACACAGAAGGCGAGATTAGTCTAATGCGAGTTATAAGTCGCATTCTGGGATGCAATTTATAATCGCTGACCAAATCGCATTTCTGCAGAGCTCAATAAAAATGCTCCAGCGGCCTGGACTCGAACTTGAAATGTGTTCGTTGGGATGAAGGCCTAACATTGTGGCGGGTATTTGCAAACCAACTCCGGTGACAAGTGCCGGGGTTTTTTGCTCTCAGCAGCTTTGTTCCTCGTCGTTTTTTGTCGTCATGTCAGTAGAAATCAAACTTTCCCGATCCAATCGCATCTATCGCCCTAATGTACACGAAATTATGCAAATTATAAATAAGAAAAGTAAGTATTTTTCTTGTACTTCAGTTATTGTTAACGAAATAAACTGCAATTTTCAGGAAGCAGTGGGAGGCAAAATCGTAACGAAGCTCTCTTCTTCGATTTCTCACCAAGGCATTCGACTCAATGTCAACGCTTCAGTCAACTTGCAGGTTCTTATTCCTCATATACTTTTTTGATTTCGGTACAATACATATTGAAAGAAATTCAGTCTTATGCTTTAGCTTATTCATATGTTAAAATTAAAAAGTTGACATTCAGGTTAGAGGAGGATCAGCGGGAGTTATTGAATCTATTTATGGCGTTATTAAGCCTATTCCAATACTGTAAGCATGCTTGCTTAATCTGTGCTCTAGAAAGTTTTATTTGGGTTTTTCTAATTGGTTGACCATTTCCTGTTCTGTCGGGGGAATTGTAGGAATAAGACTGTTGAGGTCCTAAAATCTGGTAAGATCAGCTCAGGTACTACAGAGGTATGTTTTTGCTGTCTTATGCTCTCCCCCTCCACCCCCCCCCAGCCCCCACCCTCGCGCAAAATACGTGCTTCCTATCTGGTAGCACATGCCAAGGTTTGAGTTTTCCCCTCAAAGAAAATTGCTGATATGAGAACTAGAAGAAGAAGGGAGTTATGCAAAAAAAAATTTAGAAAACTCAGCATTCGCACACGGTTAAGTGAAAATGCTTGTGTGGTACTTGGTTGTGGTCTAACACTCTATGACGCGTTTTCTATCTCTCAAGTAGTTCACCTTTTTAAGAATAAACTGCTGATATCTGGGTCAACTGGACGATAAAGGTTCCTCTATTCGTTCCTTACCCCCAACATTTTGTCCAAAAAAGAAACAAGAATCCCCTTAATTGTTCCTTATCAAAAAAAGAATCACCTTAAATTGTTCCGGTGGTCGGTGATGTCAGAAAAGAAGAAGTAGTTATAAACAGCAGTAGAGAAACAAAAATCCCCCAGGAATCAGGGGAAATCAAATCAATTCCTCCTCTACCAGCTAAACAAGGCAGTAGTATTACGCGTCATTGCTGATACTTATGAGTAAACGTACAGTCTTAGGGAGATTTGGGCTCTGAAAGTGACATAATGATTCAAGGAAGTCTGTGAAAGCGAAGGAGGAATCTTCAGAATATTACACTTGAGGCACAAATTTAAAGATTAGATCCAGTGAAAAAATGCTCGATCAGTGAAATGCAACTCTTTCATTGCTATGTTTTATATGACTCTATATTTAGTTATAAACTATTCTTCTTGAGCCATTCATTGTGGTTGTTTTTTCCTTTTGCTTACTACTTTCGAGTCCCTGATTATTCTTTTTGTTGCCTCCGCAGATTCCATTTTCTTTCATGTTGAAAGATCCAGGAGAAGAACCTTTGGAAAAACTTTATGAAACATATCATGGTGGGGACATTAGCATTCAGGTAAATTTTGACAGGAATTTGCTGTGTCCTATATCAATCTGTTTCAGCTTTCTTGTTTTGATGTTTATTTTATACCAATGTAGTATCTGGCATCTGTAGACATTTCGAGAGGATACTTACACAAGTCTCTATCTGCCACAGTGGAGTTCATAATTGAAAGTGAAAAGGGTCTGGACCTGATCTCTCTTTCTTCCTTGTCTTTTGTATGGTTTGTCTATATGTTCTCATGTACATGAACAGCACTAAATCGACCTTCCTATAATGTCTAATTCAGAGAATCTTCCAGAGAAACCTATTTCTCCTGAAGTGGTCATGTTTTATATCACCCAAGACACACAGAGGCATTCACTATTTCCAGAGCTAAAATCAGGTCGCACTTGTTTCTTTTCTTCTTCTATTTTGGATAAGTAATCAGGTTCACTTGGGCAAAATACATAGTTTACCCATCAAACTTGCACCGAAATCCCTGTTACACACATTTTTTTTACGGGTAATCTTTTACACACCCAACCTTTTAAAAGTGTGTCGAAAATACACCTCTTCAGTACTTGACCACTTTTTTCTCATCAAGTGTATTCACGCACCAATAGTAACGTGACACGTGTTATTGACTTCAAAAAACTTGAATTTACAATTATATCCATCTTCTTCATCTTCCCCAAGCTGTACCACCATGGCTGCCCCCCTCCCCCACCACCCAAAGTGAGTAATTTTGTACTAGCAACCATGAACCTTTATTTTTAATTTTAATTTTCAAATTATTAGGATAACATTGAATTTCTGTCAACACTACCAATTAAATATTTTCCCTAAAATTCCTTGTATTTGTATCTTCCCTCTTTCAAATTAACCAACAGATTATATAGTTTGGGTACCAAAATTACTTACACCAACAACAGTAAAAACAAAAAAGAACCAAGAACCCAAAATTCCCAACCCATCAATGGCTGAAATGGAAGAAACTCCACAGACCCAATTAGAACCTACAAATTCTCACGAAACACATATGAAGAACTTCACGAATTTTCCCTTCAGCATTTGGCCACCCAGGTAGCTCAACCGTGACACCGTCATTCAGCGATTCCTATGTTGAATATGAAACTCTGATTTCTTTTTATCCTCCTTTAAGTCTTGGCAAAAATATTTGGTGGTATGGTGGTAGAAGAAGGCAATGGTGCAGTAATGGAAAAAGATGGAAATGGACTTTTTATTCTAAAAAATGAAGAAAAAGATTTAGAAACATGAAAATATGAAAAGGCTGGACAAGTGCTGTCAAAATGAGCCTTTAGACACAGAATTTGAATTGTCCACTCGCCTCTTATGTGTGAAAAACACGCGAGCGACACGTAATCAAAAAGGTGTGTTTTCGACACACTTTTAAAAGGTTGGGTGTGTAAAAGATTACCCGTGAAAAAAAAGTGTGTAACAGGAATTTCGGTGCAAGTTTGATGGGTAAACTATGTATTTTGCCGGTTCACTTGTTATAGATCAGCAAATTCATTTCTGAACAGGCAAACAGATTCTTATTAAATTGCACATTTGCATTTATATCTAAACCTGAATACAATTAGGAGAGTAGGTTTGTATAACCTCTTGCTCATCCCAAAAGTTGGCAGAAACATAAAAAAGAAGAAAACATCTTTTAACAAAGTTTGTCGTAATGCCCAAACCTAAAGGAACTTGGTGGATTATGATATGGATAACTACATAGTAAGGTGTTGTTTGATTTCCCATTTATAATCGTATTTAATGAGTGTTTGTTGGAGGACAAGAAAATGCCTGTTAAGCTCTGAACTGTATTTGGGCATTCGGTTCCAAAATGGGATGGCCGTATTGAACTCCATGTTATACTCACCATTTTCTATCCACTTATATAGGTTCCATAGGGGGAGGATAACTAGAACCATTGCCCAAAAAGTATTTTGCAGTGAATATCCTAGAAATCTGTGTGCTTTTTGGAATTGGGAAATGTGGATTTTCAAGAAAAGAATCATAAGATATGACTTGACATAGTGTTCAATAGGACTTTTATCGTTCTTAATCTTAGTTAACCTGTGGAATAGTAAAATCCCATGATAATTTATAAATCAATCCCGGAAGAACACCCTTGTTGATTTTATGCTTCGCGTCCATTATCATGCCTTGATATGTGGCACATTAATAGAAGACAGACTAACAGTTGGATGGTTGCAACTTTTATTGTGAATAGGGGGATTCAGGGTAAGCGGTAAAATATGCACATTATGTTCTTTGTCGGATCCTATTGAAGGTGAGCTAACTGTTGAAGCATCTGCTGTTCCTATCCAATCCATTGACATGCACTTGCTGCGAGTGGAGTCAATTTTGGTCGGGGAAAAGATAGCAACTGAATCTTCTCTGATACAGACAACTCAGGTATGGACTGCTCCTGTGTTTCCAAGAAATTCTTTATACCATGTTATTTTACTGATATTGTACAGGAAACTTGTCTTGTTTATTAGATAGCTGATGGGGATGTATGTCGAGGCTTGGCTCTTCCCATCTACAGTATTCTTCCCCGCCTTTTGACTTGTCCGTCAATCTTTGCTGGGTATGTGTTTGATCGAACTTACATCTTTCTTGTTTACAAATTCCCAAGATTCTTGTCTGCTAGGACCTTTGTGGCCTTTCAAAAGTATCATCTCGTTGGTACATAGTACATAAATGTAATGGAGAGCATGATGGATTCCAAAGACCTTTGTGGCCTTTCAAAAGTATCATCTCGTTGGTACATAGTACATAAATGTAATGGAAAGCATGATGGATTCCAAATCATGCTTGCAAATGAGTCAGTTCCAGATTTAAATTGCTCTTCTAGACCATACCGAGGACGAGTGCGTTCGTTCATTTATGCATAGCTTCCCCTGCTCATATTACCGACTGCAGGCCTCTATCTCATGTTACCCAAAGCAGATTTTACTGGAAACTTTCTGATAATTAGATATCAACAAAAAGAGAGTTGGCCCAATGTATTTCAATCCATAGAAGTTGCTCCTTTTGTGTTTTTATTTGAAGATGGTTCTTGTGAGGAACACATGGAAACTGATATTTTTATGGGGGTATTTGTGAAACTTTCAACAGAAATCTATGACCGAAGGCTAGGAAAGTTTTCTTTTTGGTTTGTTTGACATGCTTGCCTTATCATTACATGTGGGGATTATCTTTCTGCTCTTACCATTATACTAGTTGCCAAATGGCTGATATAATCATCTTTGCAGTCCATTTTCCCTAGAGTTCAAAGTTACCATTGTAATAACATTTCAGTCAGAGCAATCGAAGTTGCATCCAAAATCCAATTTCAAAACTCTTAGATCATGGGTGAGCATCTCTGTATCTGTGTCAATAGTTGCACATATGTACTGTGTCTAAAGTCGTCATCCTCATCTGTAGCACGCAGCAGAAAGTGTTCCCCTTGAACTGATTCGGACAAAGTGAGATGCTGGGTCAGGTAATTATCTGAGAGTTCTGTTGAATTGCGTATTCTGAATTAGGCATCTTGATACAACTTGTATTAGTCCTGCACATATTTGATATTAGCACCTTGCAATGTTGTTAATAATATATAAATATAGCCTTCTTAAATATGTTCCAGGGATGCTGAAGTTTTTGCGTATGTAAATGGGTGAAAACTCGCTTACTGATATTGGCTTAGGCGCCCAGAGGATAGAATTGTGTGCGATCTTTCACCTGGAAGATGACTATCAAGTTCATTTGCTCAATGTTGTGGCCATGAAACTGTGTTCCTGTTCTACAAGTGCAAAATTTCCAGGAGATACTGCAAGGGAGAATTACAGTTTTTGATGGACAAGTGGGGATGTGAAGATGAGTTTGTAGAAAGTACAAGAATTTCCTACTTTTTGTTTCTTTATGTGCACTAGCTGTTACTACTCTACACTGGAGAAAAGATTGCTGTACACTCGGGAGCAAAATTGCCAACTGGTTTCTTGCAAGAGAAAAGAAGCTTCACAGAGTTCTGAACCTCATCTATATGTCTTCCATATTAGGTTATATAAAGTGTAGATACATAATTCTTCCGAGGTATGATACGTACCATCTTTCTCATCGATCTAATTCAATAGAACAAGGTATTGATGAAATGCAGTATAAACATTCTGAAATCACGGGAGCAGTACTGCAGTTGGACACGTGAAGATAGGTCTTCTGTTAATCAACGACCAGAAAATCTTGTGCAAAGATCTAGTTTCTCTAAATTTATTGTTTTTTATGTCCAAAACTCAATTCTAACCCACTCCATTTAAGAGGAAAAGGAGTAGATGAGCGAGTCCATTAGCCATCGATGCCATTGGCCCTTGGGGATTCCTCGATTGTCCAAAAAAAACAAAAAACAAGATACAAACTTAAAAATGAAGAATACTGACACCTTGGCAACTAGCCGCGTGATTAAATTTAAAAATTTGAGAGGTGCTCACCATTCAATTAAATATTTGTAAAAGATGCTACTTTATGTTGTTTTCCATATTTATTAATAGAAACACCAGGGAAATACTAAGAACAGAGCTAAAATTTAACAGCCGCAAATATAACATGTCATTCACTCATCAAGAAAACCCCTCAAAAGTCTACAGAATTCAGAGCCTTAGTTTTCTCCTGATACTCAGACTTAAAAAACATTTTCATCTTAGTTCTTCTAGCAAATAGGACGCAGACTTCACAAGCTAACGGAGTACCTTTATTTAGTGTATTTTCTCTTCAAAAAATCCTAATAGCAATCTATTCAACTGAAAATTCATACAGCATGTTGTGAATGTACTTGTCACCAGGCTGAACAATAACAGAGGGGAAGTTTGGTGTGTTGACAGCATTTGGAAATCCTTGCGTCTCTAAACAGACTCCTGCATGCTTGTTATACACAGCTCCACCTTTACCACCAACTCCATTCACATAGTTTGCAGTGTAAAACTGCATGCCAGGAGCATTGGTCCATAAATTGAGAACTCTGGAGCTCTTAGGATCCTTGATTTTTGCAGCATGCTTCAAGCCGTCTTTCACGTCTCCACAGTCGAGCACATAATTATGGTCATACCCTAAGCCAACTTGCTGGATATCATGGCCGATCTGCTTTTCAGCAGTGAAATCAAATGGAGTTCCTTTCACAGGCAATATTTCTCCGGTTGGGATTGTGTTCTGATCAACAGGAGTAATATGATTTGCCCATATCTGGGCTGTGTTATCAAGAATATCTCCTGAATTATGGCCACCAAGGTTCCAATAGGTGTGCTGGGCTAAACTAACAGGAGTCGGCTTATTTGCAGGCAGAGCTTCCATGTCAAGTCTGAGTGTCGTCTTAGAGGTAAGTGTGTAAGTTGCAGTCACAGAAAGATCTCCTGGGTAACCTATATAACAAGGCAATCAGAGAGTAAGTCTTGTGTGCCTTAGTGATATAGGCAAGAGAGAGAGAGAGAGACAGAGACAGAGAGAGAGAGAGAGAGAGAGAGAGAGAGAGAGAGAGACCTTCTTCTCCATCACGACTATGATACTTAAAGGTAATTGATGGATGTTTGCCCTCCTTGTGTTCAGCAACCTCCCACACAACCTTGTCAAAACCCTTGTGCCCACCTTTGACGAAAAAATAGTAGAGCATTAAGAGTACAAGCAAAAGACAATAAAGCTATTGAATTACCAAAGACTTGCTTTGACTGGCTAAATGGAATATATCAATACTTTTTGTTTAGCAGGAAGTTTCAAGTACACAGAAAGTCTCTTTTCTTATAAATATCACTTGCTGAAAATTACCATTACAATATCATTAGTGAGTCATTGTTTATAAACATCTTTCTCAAAGTGAGAAACATTCCTGCTAATCACAATCTGCAGACATATGGAAGGAAGAGAGACAGGAACACATGACCATATATTCGCTAAGAGTAAAACAATTCGTTTTGAGAATTTGTCACCCCATGAAGGCACTTCACTTCCTGAAATTGGTGAAGCTCACAAATGCTTGTACATCTATCCATTCATAAGAGCTCATGATTGTTCTAATTACAGAACACCAAGTAGGCCAAATTGCCAGGTCGACTAGTATTGAAATGTGAAAGATTATAAATTCTGATAGGAAGGAATTTTGTCAACAGAATATCATTTAGCACGAGCAGATTTAACAGCAAACATTGAGTGAAACAAGAAAATTTTAAACAATGGACTACTCAGAAATTTATAACATGTCCACTCCAACACCTTGTACCGGGGCATCATCAATGATCATCTAGCATATAAAGATCAAATTTTGGACACAGCGACATAAAATTATACTAGTAATTTGGACACAATTGACTTAGCCAATAGAGAAAACAAGTATACAGAGTTGAAAATTAAGTCCAAATCTGAGATGGTTACGAAAAAAGTAAGCAGGATCTTACCATGGAGGCTATTTGGTGGCTTATTGATGGGTAAAGTATAATCAACTCCATTCAGAGAGAACTTGCCCTCCTTAATCCTGTTTGCCACTCGACCCACAATGCAACCAAAGAACGGAGCTAAACCTTTCTGGATTAGACAATTCAACAATTCACAAAAGAAAAAGGAAAGAAAAAACTCAAAGGATCAACCTCATGGTTAACTGAAACAGATGCAAATCGTTCTATAACAAAAACACAAAGATCAAGGCATGAAACAAATG
>AWOL01S0001514.1:39976-89379 GCA_000715115.1 Nicotiana otophora
CCTTTTGCAACAAGACGAGCCTTAAGCCGATCAACCTGGCCATCCGGGCCGACTTTGACTGCATAAACCCAACGACAACCAACGGTAGACTTACCTGAAGGAAAAGTAACAAGCTCCCAAGTGTCACTCGCATGTAAAGCAGACATCTCGTCAATCATAGCCTGTCGCCATCCTGGATGAGATAGTGCCTCACCTATAGATTAAGGGATAGAAACAGTGGACAAAGATGATATAAAAGCATAATGAGGTGATGACAGACGATGATAACTTAAACCGACATAATGGGGATTAGGATTAAGTGTGAATCGTACACCTTTGCGGAATGCAATTGGTTGACTAAGAGGAGACAGGTCCGCAGTAGGTGCAGAATCTGATGCAGGACGTGAATCACCTGGGCCTGATGCTGGACATGGACGACGATGATAAGTCAAGAGTGGTGGAGCTGCAGAAGGTTGAACTGGACTAGGTGGTAGAACTGGAGCAATAGGTGGTGGAGCTGCAACTGGAGTTGTAGGTGGTGGAGCTGGAGTTGTAGAGGAAGATGAATGGGAGATAGCGACTGAATCTCCAAAAGATAAAACTAGTAGCACCTCAGAAACATCTAAGTGATTACCTGGACCTGTGAAGTATTATTGGGATTCAAAAAGGTAACATCAACGGACATAAGGTACCGCTGGAGGTCAGGGGAATAACATCGATACCCCTTTTGCGTTCTCGAGTAACCCAGAAGCTTAAGAGCACGAGAAGCTAACTAATCTTTTCCTGGAGTAAGGTTATGAACAAAACACGTGCTTCCAAAGACACGGGGTGAAAAAGAGAACAAAGGTAAGTGGGGAAACAGGACAAAGAATGGAACTTGATTCTGGATAGTTGAAGATGGCATACGATTAATAAGATAGCAACATGTAAGAATTGCATCCCCCCAAAAACGCAACAGAACATGAGATTGTATGAGTAGGGTACGAGCAGTTTCAAGAAGATATCTATTATTTCTTTCAGCTACCCCATTTTGTTGAGATGTATACGGACAAGATGTTTGATGAATAATCCCATGAGAGTTCATAAACTGCTAAAATGGGGAAGACAAATACTCTAGGGCATTATCACTACGAAATGTGCGGATAGAAACCCCAAATTGATTTTGAATTTCAGCCTGAAAGGTTTGGAAAATAGAAAACAACTCAGATCAATTTTTCATCAAAAATATCCATGTGCACCTGGGATAATCATCAATGAAACTGACAAAGTAGCGGAATCCCAAGGTAGAACTGACCCGACTAGGACCCCAAACATCTGAATGGACTAATGTAAAAGGTGACTCTACTTGATTATCAAGACGCCGAGGGAAATGGGAGCGGCTATGCTTACCGAGCTGACACGACTCACACTCTAGAATGGACAAGTGAGGTAAACCAGGTACCATTTTTTGAAGTTTTGACAAACTGGGATTTCCCAACCGTTTATATAATAAATCTGGTGAATCGGTAACAGGACAAGTTATTGAAGGAAGACAATATGTGAGTTCCATGTGATTTTGCAAGGATAAGGTTATAAAGTCCATCTGATTCACGCCCGATACCAATGATCCACCTTGTACTGCGTTCCTGTATAAAAACAAGGTCATCAAGAAATAAAATAGAGCATTTAAGTGATTTGGCTAAGCGACTAATGGCTATGAGATTAAAAGGACTAGCGGGAATATAAAGAACTGAATCTAAAGGTAAGGAAAGAAGTGGACTTGCTTGACCTATTCCAGTTGCCATGGTTTGAGACCCGTTGACCATTGTGACTGTTGGAGAGATTGAGAACATGAAATAGTAGTGAAAAAAAATCTGTTACCAGAAATATGATTAGATGCACCTGAATCAATGACCCAAGACACAGAGGTTACCAAAAATATGATCAGATGCACCTGAATCAATGACCCAAGACACAGAGGTTGAAGATTGGGAGACACAAGTCACGCTACTATCTGTTTGAACAGCGGAAGCTATCCCTGAAGATGTATGTTTACATGCTTTGTACTGAAGGATTGGATTGGATTCAATGCATTGGATCCAACGGATTGCGAGTTAAAGGCTTCTGATACGAATGCCATTAAAATATTGTGCCGGAAAAAGCATAAATTTTCTGGGAATTACTATTCTCGCCGGAAACTCACTGTTCACGCCAGAAAATTACTGTAGTCACCGGAGAAATCTAAAAGTGCTCGGAACAAAAAGAAAACAGTATGGGCATGGTCGGAATTACTAGAAGATAAGGCCGTCCTGAAGAAACTTTTCCAAATAATGGTCGGAATACTGTCTGACGCGCCGCCGGCGTCAGAAGCTCTGGAAGCGCGTGAGAGCGCGTGGACGGGGTTCTGCCGGTGTGGTTTTCTGGGGTTTGGTCACCGAAGAAGGGATTTCGTTAAAAAAAAGCCTGAAAGTCACCGGAAAAAGGCACGGTGACTGTCCCGGACTCGCTGGTTAACTGCACATCGGGGATTTCTCACTAGTTGTTGTGATACCATATGTAACAGCCCATCCCACTAGTGATATTGTTTGCTTTGGGCCTAGGCCCGTACGACTTTAAAACGCGTCACTAGGGTCTAAGGCATATTTACTTATATACCCAATATCTCTCCGTGTTTTTTGTCGATGTGGGATTCGCTTAGGGTGTCACATACACCCCCCTTAAGGAGTCAGCGTCCTCGCTGAGGTTTGCCCCACCACCGTTCAAGGTTGCACGCGGAGTAGCTCTGATACCATGTGAGAATGCACGGGGAGAAAATATTAATAATTATCTAAAGTGTTGTACAACGCCCTATTTATATAGAGTGATTACATAATAATAGATATCTACTTCCCGATGTGGGACACTATACATGACTAACTACTTAACAAAGTCTATTCTCTAGCAACCTCCAAAATAATGTTAAGAGCTGTAATATTAAAGAATAGTATACAGCCAAAGGAGGAAATAGCTTCTAAGTATAAGCTAGGTGTGTTAGGGGCATACACAGTCAGATAAAGGCAGATGGATGCTAATGAATTAGCGTAAAATGAAGGGAAAAAAAACAATTAGGTAACCACAGAGTTTAGTGGCGATGAGGCTTATGTACCTTCCGCAAATTGCAGAGGTGTTCACAAACAGCATCTGGTCCACCTTTTCTTAAAAGCTGGATGGAGATAGATGAAACGCCGCTAGCAGGTACCCGACCCTTTGTTTTTTCTTCTACCCACTATATATCAAATTAAAATATAGAATAACAACTAAATCAATTTAGTGGTGAAACAGGATATAATGTGTATTACTCAGAAAAAGACAAGGCTTGACCTCACGGAGGTTGGAAGATTTGTATCCAAAAGCAGCATCTTTAGCAAATTCAGTTTCACCTGCTGGAACAAGCCTATAGATAAGAAGGAAACATAATTAGTGATGACCGGCAAGTCCAAACAGCTAATATGTGACAAATTAGAAGAGAATACCTATCAGAATCTGCAACATAATGTATATCTCCAATGGTATAACGGCCTCCTTGGAGGAAAAAGGGCAAGATAATCCATGCATCCATCTCACCCAGCACTGAAACAGCTGCATCTGCTTCCTAGGTTGCATAAAGATATGTTGTAAAGTGTGTCAAAAAAGGACAATTAAAAAACTTAATTTATGTAGGCTGGTCTATATCCTTACCTCAGGGAAATGGCCTCGTAAAGTTGAATCACCCCTCAGAACGACCGTATAGTCTGCTTTCTCCACTGACTTGGCAGCAGCATCGATGTTCCTGCAGATATCTGCTATCAATGCACTAGCCTGCACTAAGAAGTTTCAGTGAATGATCTCATAATCAATAAAACAAGTTATTTTGTCAACATGTGTTAGAATTTATAGAAAAATTCTTTGAGGGAGTTCGATGTACAGTCAAATTCGTTTTCAACATAACTCTTTTACCTTCTCAGAAGTCAATGCTCGGGAATTGGTTAAAATGAAAAAGCATTTCGGCCTCTTTTTGAACTCTTCAGCGAGTGACTCAACACTCCTGAAAAAATAAACAAGTTCATCACTGATAATAGTTTAGAAGTTTTCATCTCTATAAGGTTTGAATACCAAAGTTTCATCACAGTGAAAGAGGACCCTTTTTACCAAGATCGCTGATGAAGCAAGATAGAGAAGAGAGAATGATGACTGATGAAGCAAGATGTAGAAGAGAGAATGACGAGAATTTAAGCTAACAAGGTAGGGTAATTTTATTCTTGTCGTCCTTCTATATTTGTGATTCAGTTTATTAAACGAGAAAAATTTCATCTCTCTTTGTTGGGTTTATGGATAATAGAATGAAGGATATAGGAACTGGGTAATCTGCACTTGGTTCAATTATTATTAAGGTTAACGATTCAATAATCTAGTTTCACAAACAGCTGGATTCTACTTTTCATTGGTTTGGTCTGTCATACCTGTAATAAACAAGGAAGGAAAGAAGAAGACAGTACACTCTGAAACTCAATCTTCATATCTAGGACTAGCTCCATATTATCAGACATGAGCAGGATGTTAATTTCTCCTTTCTAAATGAAATATATTTATTCATTTCTTTACTTATCTTTTCCCTCTTTTCATTCGTCAGAGAGATCTTCAGCCCTTCCAGGCAGAGCTCAGTTTCCAACCCCTTGGCTCTTACTTTTAAGTTTTTTTTATCATATTCATCCCTCAAGTTTGAGCCACAAATCCTTCTACTGTCCCAAGTAACATAACATCCTTCAAGTTTCTAATAATTGAATGAAGGCATGCTTGAACTTCACCTCACAGTTCCTACTGAATCTATGATATGTTCACAGGATTTTCATGTGGCTAAATTGCTTCAGTTATAGAATGATGCAAAAGAAACCAAGGCTGTAATCTCTTTTTTCCCCATTTGCAATAGATCTTAACCCACTTCATTGACTCGGTCACTACTCACTAGCACACTGCCGCAATTTATGTTCTGCTTGTTCCTATCAAGCAGCATATAACTCAGTAGACCAGCTAAGCGCAACTAGAAAAGGCACCAACCCCTGCCCTGTACATCTTTTCAACATGTAAGCATCATGAGTTCCCACACTGTACCATTTTGAACTGTCTTATGAATCTAGAGAGAATTTGTTTTTAAATGTACTAAAAAACTTATCAAATTTTATAGATGGAACTTACCATTCCGTCAGGACCTCAATATCATGAACAGTTTGAGTCCCAGTTGGATCATCATCTAGAACAATTAAAGTCTTCAAACTATTCTCTGTTAGTGTACGAATTTCACTGATGGGATCTACTGGCCACTCAGGAGGAAGGGACTGAAATACAGATTCTTTACTGAGAACAGGAAGTTTGCCTTCAACTTTGACTCCACTTAGTGTCTCATAGACCTGCATACGTTTGAGAAAGAGTAGATGGTAACAATTAGCTGAACCATTTTCCTGTCCAACAGTTTATGCCCCATCAAATAACTTTTCATGCTGCAGTATATTTAACAGAGAAATCAAAAGTGTCTACCCAATAAACTGAATGATTATTTGAGCATATTTCACAAATTCAAACCTAATTAACATGAAGTCTCTTATTACATATACAGCTGTTTGTACCTTCACTACAGCAGCATCATCCAATCTGCCCCATCCAGCAGCAGAACCTAATCCATGAGACATCATAAAAAGTGTGAATACAGATTACAAAACATGAAAGAAGAGTGTTTCTGCAGTACAGCAGAGCAACTACATGCTCAAGCTCTATTAAGTCAAACATAGGTAAATTAGAAAAAGGAGTAATTTGTGTTGGTTAAAAATGGGTTTATGATGAGTCAAAGGTCCAAAACCTCATCTGGTTAAACCTATGGCTGAGATGGCACAGAACAGACAAAATCTAGGCCATTGAACTCTATTTAAATGCTTTATTGGAATCCAGGATTAATATTGGCTGGCATAAGGAGACCACCTATTCAGCTGTTTGACCACATTTTCTAGTTCATGTTCATATACTACAAGCATTGGGCCCCTCAATATCATGACATTGAAAAGCTAAAGGAAAATATGACTGGGAGAATATTTATTTCGTCCAATTTTTCACCCAAAAAAAAAAAAGCGACACAAAGATCTTTTCAACAGGGCCCACCCTGAACTAGTTTAGTGCTATTCAGGGATGATGTTCAAAGATATTTGGAGAACAAAATGCTGAAGAAAGTGAGCTGAAATGGAATGTCCATAAGACCATAAGGCAAATAATGAGAAACCCAGCTTTATTGCACTTAATGTTTTCTTCTTTTTAATTAGCACCAGTAAACTCGCAGCCTTTTGACCATAAATTATTAAGGTTCTACCATATGACAATAATCTCCACGCATCAAGAATTTTCTTCTTTCCGGAAGACCGACTCAACAGAGAAACCAAATGTTATAGCGACAATTAGGAGTGTATATAGGTCGAGTTGGTTCGGATTTTCTAATTACCAAACCAAACCAATTGTATCGGGTTATTAAATCTAAATACCAAACCAAACTAATAAAACTCGGGTTTTTTAATCTCGGATTTTTCGGGTTTTCGGGTTTTTTTTTCATAAAGTCTTCATAGCACAAAACGTAAAATTTGTGCTCCAAATATTTCTTTAATCCTAGTAAGACAGAACTATATAAGATGATTTTGAATAAAATAACATAAATATGAGATGAGTCATAGCATTGTACTAAAATATTCAACAATAAAGATAATGAAATCGCAAAAAATAAATATTATTAATAAGCCATAATGAAAACAAACATAATTTAAAATTACGACTAATAAGTACTACTATTATTTACATGACTAACCACTAAAAGAAAAATAAGTTATAAATTTTATCTAAACCATGGAAAAACTAAAAAATAGATATCCAACACTATTTTCATTCATAGTACAATTGAATTGAATGTCTTTTATTAGCATTAGTATTGATTTGATTTTGGTTTAGGATTTATTTGAATTACTAACATTTATGGACTATAAAACTTATTGGAGCATCCAAAAATTATAAGTCCAAGCTTGAAATAATACGTTAAAAGGTAAAACTATGAAAAGGCTTAAAAAATATTTATAAACTACAGTACAATAAATATTTTTATGTATTGAATATATTTAAAACTTCTATACATATAATGTCGGGTTGGTTTGGTTTCGGTTTGACTTTTTTTAGTTAAAACCAAACCAAATCAAATATGGTCAGGGTTCTTTTTTTCCAACACCAAACCATAGTCGGGTTTTTTTTCTCGGTTTGACTCGGATTATCAGGTTGGTGCAGTTTGTCGGTTTCATTTGTACACCCCTAGAGACAATAATAATAAGCAATCCTAGACAGTACCAGTATCTTATCGTTGTAATACTTTCAGGTAAAACAAAACTCTTTGCCTATATTGCTGCCATCAATGAAAAAGCATTTGGAATTCTTGAAAGCCACTTCAATCACCAAATACAACCATGTTGGAAAAAAAAACTAAATCTATCTATATCACTTTCTTTCAGAGCTTACCAGATATGGATAATTGGTACTAAGATTGAATATGATTGAGACGATTAGGGGATGAAAATGAAATGTAGCAGTACATGATGCATACAGTTAAAATAGAAAGGAAAAAATCTCTTAACCGCACCTGACAGGAATAATTGGTGTGCAATGTTTGCAATATGAAGCGGTACTCTGTGTGATGAGCCTTCGCGAGAAACAATGCCCTGTTAAAACCATACAAATAGCCATAAGAAAATAAAAAACCAATGTTAATGCAGCTGCAATATGAATATATTCAATGCTTATCAGTCTCACCAGATCCTTCATGAAGATATCAAGTGCAGACAACGGTGTATAATCATTTTCTATCATGTGTGGCCCGCGATTCTCAAACATCCTGCAGCAAAACACAAATCCAAATAAATTCTACTGTCCACACAATTACACAAATCTCATGTCACAGATTAAAGAAAAATTTCTAGAAAGAAGTGTAAAGCAGGAGGCAAACCAGAAATTTCTCAGGCATCAGTTAACATTTTTAGAGCACCCAAACATTGGCACATCATGTTTGAACTAGAACATTACAGGAGCTCAGAACCTCATTTTTGAGAATTAGAAGACACCATATAAGTTAAGCAAGTCTGCTGGTATTAAAGCAAATAAAGCTGAGGTTAATCTTTCTAGCATTGCCCCATTTCCACTCGCAGATGAATTAAACAATATGATTTACTGCCCAACACCATGGGACAACCCAATATATCTGTAAACTCTATCACCATTCAAGCACAGGAGACACCAACCTCCCTCGGGAAAAAAAATAAGAGATACTCGAGATATGCATATTCACAATTTTCTTTTTAAAAAAGTTCAACTTTACTGGTAAAATAGGTTACAATAAGATAAAAGTGGTGAAATATTTCCTAGCATCTCTGAAAAAACTATTGTTGAAGGCATCAATAAATCAATTATGGCCAAATAGGTGTACGGCCCCTTAAACTTGGCTCCAGTTTCCATTTTGACACATTAACTAAACCCATTACCTATTGAACACTTCAACCTAAATCAATGTATGCCTATTAAACACAAAAGCTGACATGGCAAGAGAGCTGTATTTCACCCCCTCTTACGCGAGTGAATTTAATGGGTTTGAGATAATGTTTTTCTTTTTTTTTTGTTTAAATCAAAATTGACTTTTTTAAAAGCAGAAGAACGGCAATAAATTTTATTGCCGGAATTATTGGAGATCGCCGGAATTAATAAATTTTATTGCCGGAATAAATTTTATCAAGGTTTTAACATTTATACACCAATCACGAAATCAGTAATAGACAGAACACGAACGAATCTCCGATACCACAACGATGGAAGACCAGAACAGATGGGTTGCACATTTCAGACGAAGCTGCCAAAGACATTCAATCCTATATCAGCGAAAGGTATGGACAGAATTTTGCATCAAAGAATGCGTGTAAATACTTCAAGAAGGTAAAGAATGCTCAAGAAGCCCATGAAGCTTAGATATACTTGGCCATTTAGTACACACCTTCTGTGGATTCAACTTCCGATGCAACATCCAACGATGAATCCAATTAAACTTCTTCATCAGGTATACATAATTTCAGCAACTAATCTCCCTAATACTGCCTAAGAATTACTGATTTCAGTTGCGGGCAGAAAGGTTTGAACACAGTTGAGTCCAGTATAATATTGCCATCCCTCTGGTCAAAATAACCTATTTGAGGTAGGCAGTGAATGTCAGATGACACCTCATTTTTAACAGATCTAAGCTTCACTGAAGTAGTAAATAATCAAAGGCTCAAGAGGCCCATGAGGCTGATATCCGAAAGCTACCCCCAACGCTTGCTGGGGTGCTGGACAATGATGCACTTAGGCCGGTGGGATTTCATGGAAAAGGGGGTGGTTGGGAAGAAGATGACGGTGAGAGGGGGTGTTTAGAATAAATCTTTTTTGTTTTCAAAACTTCGTTTTTGACTATTTGGGCCCAAATGCCACCTGTCTCCCTCTTATTTGTCATTTTTGCCAAGCCATTCATGTGTGAATTCAACAACTATTCAACAACTATTTCTACCAATGCAAAGAACCAAACAACAACACATGCACAAGATGCTGAGATGATTCCTTGAAGAATCAAAGTTTTTCATGGTTGGATAAAAATCAATCATGAGTGAGCTTCTCAAGATGATACTCACAGGCATAAGGACAACTATGGGAAAAAAAAAAAGGAGTCCCGATACCCGATCTCTCTATTTTTAGGGTTACCTACCAAGATGTTCCCCCACTATTTGCAATGACATCAAACAATAGTCTTGTATTAAGACCCAGTCGAGCACCAAATGCCATTGCCTCAGCAGCTGATGCTATATGAACTCCAGCAAGAAGTTGATTGACCATCTTTACAACACTGTTGGATCCGGCATACATATGAAATCAACAACTGATGGATTAGTTCCAGAATAAACTCATTGAAGAAGCAACAAATTCATTGATAAGGTGAAAAATGATTGGAGAAGTATTTGCATGCTCAAATGAGCTAACTACAATGAAATCAAGTGATACAGTGATGCCAAGAAAGATGGTACTCAGATTAAAATTACCTGGAAGCTCCACAACTTCCTTTTATAACATAAAGCTTCTCACTCAATGCTGTTTAGTGAAGCACACAAGGATCAGTACCTTAATGGAAACATTTGAAAGGAAAATCTCATAGTCAAAACTCTAAAATATTTGTAATAGCAGATAAAGATTCCACTTCTTACCAGAAAGAACTGAACCGGTGTGCTTGAGAGCTTCATCTGTACCTGATGCCATTATCTAGTATTGATGTTATAGCTTCAGTAAGTTACCAGACAAGTTCAGCGAAATATAAATGCTTTTGAAATATTTATAATAATGACCAAAGCGGAGCTTTGAAAGGTAAATTCCATATGCGCACCGTAAGGGTTCCGTTAGCAGCCCTTTTAACCCCACCAGAAACAGGAGCATCAACTAACTTCAATTTCTTCGAGTCACCTATGTTAATGATAAAGGAGAAGCATCTGTGAGTGACAGGAATGCTAATATGTGAAGGATATGAGGATTAGGCTCGAAATAAAAGAAAAGGCCGTAATTATCATAAAATTGGAGAAAACTGAAGCTTTCATAATCTTGGATTACAGCTGATGAGAGAGTGCAACTGAAGCATCAACAGATTGTTAAATTAAACTTAGTTCTCTTGAAATTGGCAGTTACATGTGGAATCCAAGTGATAGGCCTCACACTGCAGTCTACTTTTAAGTAAAAACGGTATCATATTATATGAAAAGATACCATCCCCAAAATTAAACTTAAAAATAAAAAACAAGTGGTCGCAGGCGCACGCACACAACAAATGTTGCGAGAGAGTGCACGTGAAACATCAACAGATCATTAAATTAAACTTAGTTCTCTTGAAATTGGCAGTCACATGTGGAAAGTGGATGTATATCCAATAGATAGGACTCGTACTGCAGTCTACTCTAAATAAAAAATAGTGTCATATTATCGGAAGGATATTATCCCTAAAATTATACTTAAAAATAAAAAAAATGTGGGTGTGGGTGCACACGCATAACAAAAGTCACTTTGGCTTGAATGTAGCTGTTTTTCTGAGTCGTATATAAACTCCTTGAACTAGTATATTTAGGAATAGATGGACCTCAAAAAGAATGAACTAGCAAATGCCAGGAAATGTATTACAGAAATGAAAAGCAAACTTGTGGAGTTTGAAAGGAAAAACTTACTCTGCAAGCGTTTCTCGAGCTGGCTAACAACTGATGGAGAAACTGTTGATGAGAGGATAATAGATGCTCCAGATGGAAGGGCTATAAACAAAAAGAAAGATGGTTAGTCCTGTCCATAGATGCAGAAGTGAGAGCGTAGCATTTACCTGACACAGCGCCTTGATCACCATAAAGAACACTCTCAGCTTGTAGTTCATTTGTGACCATTACTACGAGTACATCTACATCTGAAACAATTAAGGCGGCAAAACAAACATTTAAGGTGATCAGTAAACAGCAAGTAGCATATAACCCATAGCATCAAACTTTTGCAAGGCATACTACTCGTCAAAAAGTAAAGCAGCAACTTTCAATCACATATTAGAGACAGATGATCTTGTTGGTAAACTACTTTTTACGCTGGACTTGTTGAGCAGAAAACAAAGCATTATCTGAGTTACGCTAACCAACTCCCTTCTCATTTTCTTGACCCCAGGGAGACGGGGTGGCCTTGGATTTTACAAGATCGCTAGTCAACCTTGTTCTTGCTTAGTCTCGTCCAGGCAGTACTCATACAACCTCCTCTTCAATAAGATTAAGAAAATATACAAAAACTAGAACTTAAAGCTCTTTCCCAAACAGACAAGATTTTCAGATAAAACCAGACCTGAAGATTCTTGCAGTTTGTTATGCATGCCGCACGTTTCAAAAAGCATCTTAATTTACCTTGAGATACTTCTGCAGGAGTACTTCCAGTCAAGCCACCTGCATCTGCAAATCGAGATAGTGATGGTTGATAAACCTACAATTTCATAAGAAAAGGACCATCACTTTCACTTAATTATTAGCTTTAAATAAATCACAACAAACTTCTGAAGTCAGCAAATAGAGGACAATACACAACACGTAAGCAAGTGGATACACTTCAAGATGTTTTGTAAGTGAAGATGCTTATCATTATGGCAAATGCACAAAATGTCCCAGTGAAAAAAATGAAGGAAACCAATATTTTCATTAGGTCAACAAAAATCTGTCTTGCAAAGTCATTTTTAGCCTCCATTTTCTTGTGGGAATTCTTGTGAAGAATCAGAGACAAACAGCCACCAGCGCAGACAAAATCTTAGATATTGTACAATATTGAAAGTTTTGTTCCACCAATACTTAAAGTTTTATCATTCCAAGTGTCTCTGTGGACGTAACAGTGGACAGGAAGGGCAAGAACATCAAAGTTAGCTTTTCAAAGGGAAAAAAGATGTTCCTCGAAAGCCATTATCCTAAATTTTGACATTGCTTTATCTGCAGATATTGTATAGGTTTATACATTTTACCCCAAACTGAAATCTACAGTTGTTCTGATGCACTACCTGAAAATCAGCTTTGGACTGAGTAGTGTGTATGTAAAAAGATTCACTCTCCAGAACATTCAAAATCTCTTTTAAATGGAAAATGTATTATTTTCCTATGAAAGTTGGTGGAAGGAAAAAGCTATTCATTGAATTAGGTAGGATATCTACTCCAAAATTATATTTTGACATGGAACTAGTCCAGCACCAAATATAAAAGATGCAAGGCATTACATCAAAACCAAGGACGCAGAAATTTGATTTCAGCAGTTGAGTTGCCATGCCAAATCCCATAGCACCAAGGCCAATGAAACCAATTCGCTTCACGGTATCAGATTGAGAAGTAATTTGACTGGCCAGTTCCTCAGGGTTGTAACTTTTAGAAATGACTGCATCAGCTATATTTACCCCAAGTAAACTTTCCCAAACCTGTAGAACACCCTGTTAGCAGCAGAGAAAAAAAGCTCATGCTACATTAGAGTGGGAAAACCTTAAAAATTGACCCATGCACTCAAACCTGACCTTGAGCAATGTAGAATCATCATCGCTCTGTGCTTGGGGATGTGACGATCCTGTAAATAAAATGCAAAGCAACTGAGATCACATCTGAATGATACTATTGTCCTCCACGAAACTAAAAAATGAAGGAATGTGTACTATGCCTGCTATAAGTTGCTGATAAGCAACCGTTAAGAGTGGAACGGGGAATTTATGTGCTTTCGCCATGTCCAGTACGTTACCCTGAAGTGCACCAAAAAAAAGAATCAGGAAACAGGAACTCTGCAGCAGTCAAAGAGACCACGATACAGACTTAGTAAGAATTTTCAAGCTGTATACACTATACAGTGGCAACACCATGAAAAGAGAAAAGTCAAGCAGAATATTTCAAGTTATTCCCTTTGACCCATTAAATTATATGTTATTTTCTTTTTGGCAGGTTTTAAAAAGTTTGACCTATCCTTTATTGGAAACTTTTTCTCCCTTCCAACTCTTCAAACTAATATGAACAATTATCACTTCATATTATTTCAAACTAGATGTGACATCCTTTTAACTAACCATGTTGCGTTTTCACATTCCAAAGTATCATTTTAAGCAATTGTTACCAAATATATATAGAAATCTTTTTTCAAGCTTCTAGTCTTGAACTTCAGACCAGCCCAAAATGAGCCGATCTCAGAGATAGTAAATAATTAAGGGAAACTATTAATGGTAAAGCAACACTGAGAAGTGCCTTTCTGAAAGAAAGTGCATTTAAGGCTCAAGGTTTTTCCTTCTGAAGATCGCATCATCTGCTGTAACCTACTATAAACCATAAAGATATTATTGACCTCGGATAAGAAAGAGCATTTCATCTTACAGCAGAATCTGAAGGGTAATGTTATCTCTCAAAAGAAAAGAACTATGGCAACCCAACACAAGAATCTTACCAAATTTTGAATGAAAATGTTGAGAAAGAGATGTTTGGTTTGGTTGCCCCTCAAAAGCTGGGGAAGAGAATTCTTGAAAACCCTGCAAATATGAATATTAGGAAAATCAGTGCATGACAGCATGTGTAAATAGTTATGTAAAGTCAACTGAGGACAGGAGAAAGAAAGGGCATAGTATCAGAGCCGAGTCAATTATAACTAAAATATCAAGACTTTTACAAATGACGAACAATAAATCTTTCAAAAACAATTAACTTCTCGTGACTCCTTGAAAACATAAACAGACCCCAATGACATGACCATGCGTACACCTACTCATCAAGCTTTTAGCATAAGATGCCAAACTGAACTGCTCGAGTTGACAACAATTAATCAAACTCCCAACTGTAATCATTTATAAACTTAAGAACAGAATCGAGCATGAGCATGCAGCAGTAGTTTTGAACTTGAACAAAAAAGTTAAGACATTAAGACGTATTAACTAACTATCCCTTAAAGTCCTTTTTTTCCATGACATTTTCCTGCAGCGATAGTACCTGGAAACTAAGTGAACAAGTGCAAGATAGACTTTAGCAACTGAGTATAAGATTGAGAGACAACAGTGGTATGCTATTGTTATATTCTTTTTGGAAACTACTGGGTTTGTTGTTGTTGTTGTTGGAATAATAAACTATCTAATTTAAGATATTACATAAAACGCCTTCAGAAAAGCCTTGAGGTGCTTATCTATCAAATGGGAGAAAAATGAAAATGATAACGCAAATGCAGTCACCAAGAATTTCCAGCAGCATTGGATATTATGTCATAAAGTATCCATGGATGAATCCCAGCTTGAACACCAAGACAGATGGCCTCCACCGAAGCAACAGAATGAATTCCTTCAAGGAGCTCAATCACCATTTTAGCTTTGCTGCAAGAATATTTGTAACAGATAAATAGATTGCCAAAAGTTTGTAGACAAGAGAGATAGACATAATGTACCTTCCGGCACCAAGTTCGCCCTCAAAGGTGTATAGCTTTGCGCACATAGCTGTCCACAGAAAAAAGATGACTCAGTAAAGCAAAGAAACATGAGAGTAACTAATTCTCTCATGTTATAAAAAGCATAAAAATTACAGACTAGCAAGACAAATATACTGCACCAGAAAGAATGGGCTGTGCTCTAGCAATGGACTCTGAACTTCCAGAGGAAATAATCTAACCATCATTGAAAAGAAAGAACAAGAATTCCAGGCATCAGCAAAGGATAAAAGTACAAGATAAATTCTAATGAACTTCTCTGAAGTGGAAATCACAGGATTTTTGTCTTACCATAGTTTTATCATTTAGATCCTCAGATACTGCCCTTGAAACATATATATCAACAATGACGTTTGTTCCATAACAATCTACATTAGTCAAAAGAAAAATAGTTTCACAATTAGCAGAAGTCTGTTGATTTTTTACTGACAGTTACACAATCCCTATATTTCTATCTTCCTCTATTTTATCATCGCCGCGAAGATGTATAACTCAGTTTTCACTTTGAAATATGTAATAGATGTAACCTCACAAAACAAATAATTCATTTCAACTAAACATAAGATGTCACATGCATAAACAATCATAGGCATGTGCCCAGTTCACCTTGATACTTCACCCACAAAGAGTAAACATGAGAAATCACGAATCATAATGCCCTGCAAATCATAGCCTATGCACTAGTGGGCAATCATATCTACATCGAATTCTTATCACTAATGCTAGTTCATCTTATAGAGTTACATACAACAAAAATATCTTCTTTAGTTTGATATGTCTTATCACAGATATAGAGTTACATACAACAAAAATATCTTCTTAAGTTTGATATGTCTTATCACAGATATAGAGTTACATACAACAAAAATATCTTCTTAAGTTTGATATGTCTTATCACAGATATATTCATCTCGAGGTCCTACTTTGTTCTATCTCATATGTCTAACGAATCATCAAATCTATTAAGACTACGTGCAGTAAAATGCAAGTCAAGCTCAATTGGAACAAGAACAATAGAGAGCAAACCATAAAAGCAGTATATAGCAAGAAGTCAGAAAGATTCTGCATAGACTACAAGAGACACAATAAAAAGGGGCCGCAAAAATGAAACATTTATCGCTTCTATCTAACTAAATACTGCAATGAAGTATGAAAATTAGGCAGATCAAGATGTTGCCTCTCAGAGTCAACTCCAGCTTCTGAATCTGTGAAGGTAACACATTTGAATGGAAAATGATGACCGTGTCTTTGCTTAATCCTGTAAAGCAAGAAAAAAACATAAATAGGAACGAAAGAAAAGGCAAAGACATTGCACCTTCATCAAACTGATTGGAGAGCAATCTGGGATATATACTCTGCACATAGACATTTACCTTTTAAAACACCCTTGTCACCCAGAATTAAATCATTTATTTGGTCAGCATGAGACAGCAATATGACCAGTGCAGCTACACCTGAAAAGGGAGAAGTAATAACAGAAGTATTTCAGTACGCAGCAAGATGCCAGGAGAAACTGTACAGAACTTTCACCATACAATGTCAAGAAAGATAAGCTATAAAGACTGTTGCTTCTCTCCATCATACTTACTGGGGACTGCAGCTTGTTTAAATGATGACCTCAAGCCATTCATTTTTAAAAGAATTATTAGACAGAAGGAGAACCTAGGCGACATCACCTTTATTAGGTCTTTAGATATCATGAGAGGAAAAATACGAGATTATATTGGTCGAAATTTTTTTGGGATGCTACTAATAGAAATATCTAACTTTCAAGGTCAGTACAATATTCTATTTCCCTTATATCAGCATTCTTCTTTGCTTTCTTCTAAAACATGGTGTTATAGCAATAGCGCGCCAAAGAAGATCTTTCGATAAGAAAAAGGGAAAGAAAGACCAGCTATATGAAGACAAAACAGACAAGAAAAGTGGCAGACTCCGTATAGAAAGACAAAAGCTGACAATTTGTAAGGACAGGATCAGCAGGAAAATCCGCATTTCTGGTAAGTTTTGAGTATCTTAACATAAATTTGACTTATGAAGGAAAATCAATTTAAATTCGAGGTTCACAGAAGCAATAAATCGATATCTTAGGTCAGAGAAAGACAAGAGTTAAGTACATGATGGTGATGGCAGTTTAAACAGTTGGGAAGAAAATTAAAGCAGGAAGAACAAAAACAAGAGGAGGGCGCAAAACAAGAACAGATCACAATAAGAAAAACTTTGGTCTAAACCAAGTTTTCAGGAACTTATCAATGCTCTGGACGTAGTTTCAACTGGAAACTACAATTTAACCAAACATTAAAACAAAAATCTGAAATAGAAAGCTGGGGATAGGAAACCTAAAGAAAATGTGAATTCAGATCTGACCTTTCCCCGCCTCAATAGAGTTATTACATACTTTACCACCTAGCTTTGAGAACTTATCAACCAAAGGACTGCCTGCCTGTTGATACAACATATCAAAACCACAGATCATAAAGGAGATGACCAATCTTAAGCAGAATTCAGTAGAAAAAGAAGTAGATGAGTGTAGCTTTGAGAATTCAGTAGAAGATTCCATTTTCCTTCAGGATGATTATAGATACTTTATATGTCACGTGATGAAGAGACACTACGAAATCATCCTAGCCCCAGCTTTAGGGATCAAAGTAAAAAAGTTTCATGTCCTTTTTTATAAGTAGAAAGAAAATTTAACATCTTGACATTCTATAATTCTGTGACAAAACAAATTATCTACAGTTCTGGCAGGGAAGTAAACCAATTTTCAAACAAACTGATAGTAAGTGGAGAAGAATTCAAAGCAATTCTTTACTTACACAGGCCACTATCAGGTATTGAAAACTGAAAATGCTATTCTTAAAACATTTTTTCTTATATCAGAACTAGCTATTTCTTTCTGAAATTACATTAAAATAATGGGGGGCTTCCTTGGGTCAAAACTTTTTGGTTAGTTTTCTCTCTAGACCAAAACAATAGATGAAGCACAGAAATGCAGTAAGTATTTAACAACTCAAACGTAAAACTATATAATTTCAAACATTTTTTGAGCAACCAGTTCTCCCTGAATGGAAGAGAAAGGCGGAGCATATCAAATTGAAAGACAAACTGAATAAGACAATCTTATGCAATGTACTTGTAATGTCTACATAATGTAAGCAGGAAACATAGTCTTTTCTTGTCTGACAGTTGAGTTACTGCTAAATTTAACATTCAAATTTTATAAATTCTCAAAGTTGAAATATCCACTTTAACTCTGTTTGATATGTTTCCTAAACTACATTGTTCAAAATCTGCTTCTTTTGCAAGAATGCTTCTCTCTTATATGTCATATATTACAGGCTAATGGCTGCAGAGGCAGTCCACATAGTCACAAACAGTAAGCACAGTCAAAATTGCAGGGGGAGAATAACTCAAATTTATCCTTAGTGTCATAACTAGGAGAAATATATATGTGACAACATAAAAAAAACCACCAACTGGAACTTGCTATTAGAAACCTGAAGGCACTGCATAATGAACATGCATCCCCCTCATCCCTCCCCACCCCAGCAAAAGATTAAAAAAAAAATTAAATCATTCAAACCGTTAAACTAAATACTGTATTTAAAATTCTTACATTTTAATTCAAGATATTGATAAATCATTGTCTGAATATTCGGTAATGATCTTGATGAAATACATTTACTTGGATTTCTCAACTTTTCTTTTCTTTTTTTACTCATACCAGTTCCTGTAGATCATCACGTATTATTACAATTTCTCCCTAAGTCAAAAAAAGTCCAATATACTTTATCCAACCCTCAGTACTAGAAATATCCAAATCAAAAAAGTGGAATCAGAAGAAAACCCTTTAAAAAAAATCAAAATTAAACATGATCAAGAAACGTGACAACATGATCAAGAAGAATTAAAACGAATCATAATGATTACCAAAGGAAACAAACCTCGAATGCCTGGACAGAACAACCAGAACGAAGAAGAGAAGTAGCTAATTCCAAGCTGATGTCGTCCAAGCCGACGAACCCAATTACACTATGCGTAGCCATTACTGAAGCAGAGAAACAGAGTAAACTGCGAAACCTATGATGTTTTTGCGAGTAATTACTTGTGTAACACCTAAAAAATATAGAGTTTTTTTGCGTGGAATGCGTTTGGGTTGGTATACTTATATAAAGAAGGTGTCCAAGTTGATGGCTTCTTTATTTCATGTGTCAGGGTCTAATTTAGAAACAATAAATACGCGGATGTCCTGGTCCCGTTTGGAGAGGAAATAGAAATATTTAAATCGAATCCAAACGTTAATTTAAATAGTCTCACTTGCTTAGTGTCAATACCACTCCAAAGAAAAATCACAGTACTATGCACAATTAAATCAACTATTTACACCTTCCTTTTAGCAATTTCTATACTTATAAGTTATTGTTGGATCAGTTCACTTGCTACCTTCGGACTAAAGAGAGAAATCACCAATAAATTTTATCCAACAAAGCTTGGATTGATGGAGGAAATCATCCGGTATTATCCGATAATTTTATCTATCAAAATTTGAACATATGACAAAAAATGACCTAGTGTTATCGGATAATTTTATCTACCAATACTTGGACAAATATGAGAAAATCACCTATGTCCACCAAAACTTACATAAATGGGAGAAAATCACTTAATGTTATCTGATAACTCTATCAATTATGGCTTTGAATGAAGAAAATTAGCTAGTATTTTTATCCTCGCTAGAATTTAAATCTAAAACATGGGGATTTTCATATTCACCCACACCCTTAGCTACCTAAAATTTATGTAGATAATCATCTAACTTTTTGTACCTTTACAAAATTTCAATTGTAAATTTTTATGATCTTTATTCCAATTTCATCAATCATAGTCACATATTTTAGTGCTTTCTTTTCTGCATTCCTTTATCTTTTTACCTTTTCTTCTGACATCGCCAGGCATCAAACATTTAATTCAAGGTGGTGCAGAGTGCAACCAAGTAGAATACTATTATCTTGACATGATCCTATTCCCAAATTATAATTTCTATCTGTCTTTTATTTTATTTTCCTTTGTCTTTTTTTGCTAATCAGGTCTATCGGAAATAATCTCTAACCCATAAAAGAGGGGTAAGGTCTTCATACACACTATCTTTCATAGATTCAAAGGCGGTTCAACAATATTAGTGGCCTAAAGCCAAACCTCACTTAGAGACCTTAAATTTATATAATAAAACTAGTAAATATGCCCGCGCTTCGCGCAGTTCTTAAGATACGACCAAATAATTATTATTCTTAATGTTATAACAAAAGAATCAATCCTATGTCGTTCATCAATTTTATCTTTTCTATATTCTAACACTATCGATTGTTCATTGTTGCTATTGCATTGTCAAATAATTTCTCTTTTGTTTATATATTCTTCCAACCTCACATTTTGTATTTTTGCGTATATAGCATTGAGCCTTCAAATTCATAACATACATTATATTCTTCCTCACAAATCTTATCGATCGACAAATATAAAGGTTACAATATATTTTTTGATTTGAGAAAATAAAATTGAAAAGTAAGACAACATTTATTTGATGAATAATGAAGTACTAACTATTGACATTGTTCCATGTTGCGCCATTCGCCATAACATGATAATATTATTAGAATAAAATGAGCTAAAAAATAAATATAATGTTTTATATAATTAGATACTGAGTTAAATCAAGCAAAACATTTTGCTCTTTATGTATTATTGTCATAATTTTTTTGCAAATTTCCCTGATATAATATTAATATCAAGAAGAATAAATATAAAAAATCCAACACAAGGTTTAGTTTTAGATTTTTGTAAAATCTTTGTATCATCCTTCTTTCTTTTCTTTTAAAAAAAATATGTATACAGTTTTTGGATTTCCAAAATAAGGTATACGATAAAAGGAAAATGAGAGAAATATAACCTTTAAGATATTAATTAATAATTGAGAAAATATTACTTTTGAAAACAAAAGTTCGACATATTCTTTCTATGGTATTTCTTAATTTTTATAATATAAAATATGACAAATCTCAGACAATCAAGGCGAAAACATCAAAAAATAAACTATTCATTCTAAAACTTCCACTATTTGAGAGCAAACTACAAGACCCATCATTTTTCGAAGTGAAAGAGAAAGAAGTAGAAGTCAGTAATTCCCTCTACATTATTTCTAAGATTTTCTTCCAGGAAAATCTAGAAGAATAAATAATATTCTATTTGATAATATATTTTCAGATTTTTTTCAAAATCTAATAAAATGTACAATATACTTTTAGTTGGAATGCTTCAAGATTATGTTTTTGATAAATACATTGAGGAAACAAAATCAATCCTGCGATTTAACTACTTAATACATTTTTAAGTCCAAATGAGTATTCACACATATATATGTGTAACTTCTCGGTTACACTGTACTAAAAGTTTCACAAAATTTAACAAAAAATAGCTTCATATATATAGGAATACAAATAAAATTTGAGCACAACTTTGTGACAAAAGTACGAAAAAATACAACAGATATATACCTTTAAATTTTTTATCTTACAAGATGTTGCACTTTCTGAAACAGTTTATGCAATAACATCCTCATGTCAGACCAAAAAATAAGCTTCAATCAGTTGTCACATAAATAAGAAATCAGTTTCTTTTGCTATGTCCAGATTTGTGCTCAAAGACACAATGTATTCAACATTAGAAGATCAATATACGTGTAATTCAATTTTCAAGGAAAGCAAAGATCTGAACCTTACCGTCCATTAAAAAAAAAAGATCTAAACATTATCAATATCATTTTTCAGTGGCCCAATAGTGTTATCTTTTATAGCTCTGATGATCTATACTGTACCATCTACACCTCAAATGAAAAGTCAAAAGTTAATAGAACAATTTTCATTTCCCAAAAAAGTGGTTCATTTGAATTAGAAATGAAATGTTTGAACCAGTCCCCTTAGTGAGATAGAAGTTATATGACTCTCTATTACCCTCATTTAATGCAATTCTTTATTGCATTCATAATTCTTTGTTCTCCTTATTAACATTAAGTTTACAGTTACAGGTAAACATTAAATTTTATTTTAATCCCATTTATGTATTAATTTTATTACAAAAATAAGGGTCAGGAGTATAAAGATGCTTTGATAAAAAGGGAGCGTGGGTGTAATAAAAAAATTAATGAAAAATAAGGAATGACATAAATATGATCTATTTAATTTTCTGCACATTTGCTAGACATCAAATAAGAGTTAATGGCAATAATAAGGAATGACATAAATATGATCTACATTTAATTTTCTGCACATTTTCTAGACATCAAATAAGAGATAAAACTCAAAAAATTGAGAAAAAAGATAAATGACATTCTTGAGCTATGAGAGGTGTCACATCACCTTTTTCATTCCTAGCTTTATACATATATATAGATTTAACATATTATTTTATTTTTATTTTTTGTAATGATGATATAGCGACCATCTTATATGTATTTTGATCATTCATTCATTTGCCGCTAGCTTTCATTATTGCAAATATTTGGTAATTCTACTCCCTAAGACTTACATAATATTTTATAAGAAACATATAATGACGATTAAGATAATATTTTTATAAATTCTCGTAATCTAATAATCTCAATTTTATACTACTAGATAGATGTCAATATAATTTCATACATTTAAAATAGTTCAAGCCTATTTCGAAAAAATAAATGGCTTAATCCATTCTTTATTAGAAATAATAAACTCTAAAAGATATCGCAAGAGACTTCGTTCTTTAATTGACAAAGTCGTCATCAAATTATTTATTTTCATATATAACATATTTATTAACTCAAGTTATTCATTTGAATAATCTCTATCACATTTCAAACAATAAGGTATAAAATCTAGCTAGTATCTTTTATTACTAATTTTTAATATGTAATAGTATACAATTTGAAATTTTTGAAGCCTTCAATTCTAGCGGGCCTAAAACAATTAATTTAGTTTTTATTGGGTTATTGTTATTGTTGTTGCTGTTGTTATTTTCCTTTCAACTTTGTTTTGGCTCGACTTCAGACGAGCCTGGAGGACCATTTATTGGTAACTTTAACCCATGCTTGATGGTTCCTCTTTCCCTTTCTCTTTTTTGAGACAAGAAGTTTTTTCATTTGGCATGATCTTCAGAGAAAAAATTGGGTGACAACCTCGTTTCTTAGCTGGCGTTTGGCATAGATTTTTAAATTTATTTTGAAAAATTTAATTTGGGTGAAGTTTGGTTTGAAGATGAAAATATGTTTGGACATCAGTTTTCAAAAGATATTTTTCAAATTTATTTTGGAAAAATATGAAACATGACTTATATCCACAAGTTCTAAAAACTATCACAAATACCTAACAATATCATTATCAATAACATTCATTATATTATCGCAAACCATAATCCTGAACATAAATAAATTTGATACAAAATTATCATTTTTATAATGAACTACATGATACGCTATCAGGTGACCGAGAAAACGAAACAACATTATTACAAAATAATAAATGGTTGGCTCTTTTATAAAATATAAAAGTTTGGGGCAATTTTTAAAAAATGTAATAGTGATATTTTAGCCCAAAATCAGTTATTGAGCTGATTTTGGAATTTTGTCAAAATATAAGTAAAATTTATGACTAAATATGTGTTTAACAAATAAAATTCAAATTTATTTTGATAAAATCTACTATTAAACATATCCTTATTTTTTAGTGGATTAAATGGGGAAATTTGGAACACCAAAATGGGTCAGTGTTTGTCTTTGTTCTGGCGAGCTGTAGGGGTGTGTATATAATTTGAGTTGTTGGTTGAGTGGGTCCCTGCTAAATCATGGCAAGGTGGCAACGGCGTGGACATAGACAATTCTAATAAGTGCTCAATATGATAACCTCAAACGTAGACAAGCTGCACAAGGAACATGTCTGTGTCACGCACGCATAAGATTAGATATATCCGCAATCCCCACGAAACCACTATGTCCGATAATAAAGTCAATACTGATAATCTTAAAAATTAAATTCACTAAATTTAAATTATAAATTTGCCTCCCAAAAAAATTGACTACAATGAGATCCAAAAAGCGCCTACTATGGAGTACGCACGGTTTCTACTTTGGATAAGTGCATACTGACCAATAGCACTGCAACTATTGACTGGGCCCGAATTGATTCCTTTTAAAAGTGTTGGAGCAACTTTTTATATTTTGTACAACTTATATAATATTGTCGAATCTAAGATTTTAATTTTATTGATCTAATATTTAAAGTTTTTAGTATTGAATTTATTATATATTAAAATTATAAGTTTAAATATATTATATATAATTTTAATAATTTTTATATATAAATTTATGTTTCATATAAAAAATACAGAATTTATTAGTTGAACCCGATAACTATACGCTACCTCCGCCGCTAATGGTCTCCCCGTAAAAAAAAAGTGTGACAATCAAAAAAGTAATAGTTGCATAGTAGCCGGTCATGGTGCATACATTTTTTGCACATGCTATTTAACCGACTTAATAAATACATAATATATATTTTTATAATACTATATATTTTTATTTTAATTTATTATTTAATTATTATAAAATAATATAATTTAATATAAACATTCATAAGTTTACACATAAATCATATGCCACTGCTAAATAAACGTGCAAAAAGTGATTGGTCCCCCTAGCGTAGATGCTTGGGAGGGGGCGGTGCAACAAAGGCATGAAAATTTCATCTTTTTCATTTGGATGCGCTTTTGAATTTAGACCTCTACACTATTTGTCCTAAGTGAGTAAAATAGTATTTGAGATGGAAGGCCTATAATCTAGTACCTATCAAAATCTGACTAAAGAAAGTTCTGATAACAAATTCGAATAAGTTAATCTGCACAGTGTTGTCCTAATTACTCAATCAAGTTCAGTTTAAAGCATTTGAAATATGTGCAATTTATAACTAAAATATTCTACGTACTTTACAACAGATTTTCTTTTTATATAGATAAGATTTTTTCCTTTTTACAAAATTGAGGGGAGCACGTTACATAAGGTCTAAGATCGCATCTCATTATTAATATATGACGCATGGGGCAATTAATTAAGAGAAACACCTTAATTTGAAGGGAATATGTCCTTACACGAGTAAGCGATGTCATGGGCGGATTTTCGGCCATGCTCCATGACCCCTTGGACACGCTCCATGGCGTCCTGACAAACCTCACAACGCCTAGAGCCATGGTCAGCCCCGTGGTCTTGATCGCGCCAAGTGACAAGCGCGCATGTGCCTATGTCGCCCCACCGATAGCCCTCGCTAGCGTCCACCTACAGGCAGATGCTAATAACACCACGCGCGCAGACCCTAATGCTAAAGACAAGGTTGCTGCCAACTGACTGGCTTTTACTTTGTAGGAATCTAGTCCTTTTCATTGTAAATATAGAGCATTTTTATTTCATATATTTCCATTATGTCTCTCTAGCTTATTTAGGTCAAGTCCTGTAACTTTGATTTATTTTTAAGCACTATTAGGGGGATCAAGCAATCAAACTTTCTAGCAAGCAAATAATTATTTGTACTAGTGTCTCTTCCCCTCGACACCGTGTTATTTTTCTGTAATATGTTTCATTAATGCAATCAAGCTTTCTTTCATTCTCAATTCTCATTTTTGTTCTCTCAATTGCTCTTGACATTGGTTTTCCCGTACGACACTGACAATCTCATCTAGCGTACGGACGGGACCTCAGTTGGCGGATAGTAACTGCACTGACATCGATTTCTTAGCCTTACGTCGCCCTTCCAAGGAATCTCAGGAAGACGCCACGTAACAGTAGATATCAGAGCCTAGGCTCGACATCGGACGAGGGAACACATTTCCATTACCATCATTTCTGACCATGGTGAATCACACGGACCACATTGAGGCCCTTGAAGAGACGGTTGACGTATTACGACCCATCGTGAATATGGTGCCTGATCTAAGAACCTAGTGCAAAGGTTGAATGACCTAGACCGCAGGATGTGGCAGGCCGAAGGTGACATTGCGAACACCAGTCGCGACTCTGAGAGAGACTAACAAACGACAGTCACAGAGGCAACTGAAATTTTTGGTAAATTCGAGAGCCTCCAACAGGAGCGTACCGAATATTTAGCCTACAGGGCACAAGAGGCAGATATGGTGTGTCATGCAGCAAACTATAGACAACTTAATAGGTCAGCTCAATGTCGTCAATGCTGCACTACAAGGCCTACTTCGAGGAGGCAAAAACCATACCGGGGGTGCTCTGAACCTCGCCCTTGTGCCACAAAAGCTGAAGATTCCTAAGCCAAAACCATACAATGGATCTAGGAATGCCAAAGAAGTGGAGAACTTCATCTTCGACATCGAACAGTACTTTGATGTCGTGGGGGATTTAGAAGAAGCAAAAAAGGTAGCAACTGCTGCCATGTATTTTCAGGGTGATGCTAAACTCTGGTGGCAGGTGAAATACGAAGCCTGCAGTTCTTTCCCGAAAATATTGAGTATAATGCGCGGAGAAAGCTACGGGAGCTCTGCTAGACCAAGTCAGTGCGAGATTACGTGCGGGAATTCTCCGCGCTCATACTGGGCATACGGGATATGGGGGACAAAGATAAACTCTTCACATTCCTTGAAGGTTTAAAACATTATGCACGTATGGAGTTGTAAATACAAAGGGTTGACACCTTACCCAAGGTGATCCAAGCAGCGGAATGCCTTGAGGAATACCAAGTGGAAGATCGGAATGATAGGCCTCAACCGCTTGTCCGAGCGGGATACAAAGAGGGCCAACCTAGTAATGGTGGCCCTATCAGAAGAGGAGGAGATCGGAGTACAACCAAATCTAAGGCTCATTCCTCAGGCAGCAATAGTGTTGCATCAAACAACAACGATCGGGGGAGAAAGCCCCCTTTAGGATGTCGTCATTGCGGCGGGCCACATTGGAACAATGAATTCCCACATGCATAGATAAACGCCTATCAAACTTTTGATAATGGGATGGATGACGACACAGATGATGCTGACCAGACCGAACCAATATGTGCCTCCAACGTACTTGTTTGTTCTATTTCTGAGGCCTTAGCGAGAACCAGTGCTGGTATCCGTAAGAAGAAGGACTTATGCCCCATGACTAAGAAAGGGAAAAATAAGGCGGAAGAAAGGCCTTCTCTTAACCAAGGGAAGACTTTTATGTTCGTCGAGATAAAAATTAATAGCAAGCCCATTCGGGCGATGATAGACACGGGCACTACTCACAACTACTTAGCCTCAACTCTGGTAGAACGCCTTGGTCTAGTTGTGGGAAAGGGCAGAGGTCGTGTCAAGGCTATTAACTCACCACCTCAGCCGGTAGGTGAAATAGCCAAAGGAATGCCAGTGAAACTTGGCCCTTATGAAGGAAAAGTTACCTTGTGCATGGTGATCATAGATGACTTCGAGCTGATAGTTGGATTAGAATTTATGAGGCACATCAACACCATTCCAGTACCTTATGCTGACATGCTACTTATGATGGGAGCAAATAGGGCCAAGCCCTGTATTATTCCCATCACAACCATAAAGATGGCCGTTGAGAACATCTCGGCCTTGCAGTTGAAGAAGGGAGTCAAAAGACATGAACCCACGTTCCTGTATACTCTCTGTATTGAAAATATAGAACGCTCCTTAGGTCCCATTCCTGCACCTGTGAAGGAGTTGTTACTGGAGTTTGAAGACGTCATGCCACAGGATATGCCAAAGTGACTCCCGCCTAGGTGCACTGTAGACCATCAGATTGATTGATGCTGGGTGCGAAGTCACCCGCCCAGGCACCTTACGAAATGTCACAACCCGAGCTCACTGAGCTTCGGAGATAATTGATGAAAATGCTAGACAAAGGGATCATTGTACCCTCTAAGTCCCTTTATGGGCCCCCTGTGCTATTCCAAAAGAAACATGATGGCACCCTACAACTCTGTCTGGATTATCAGGCCCTTAAAAAAATCACTGTAAAGAACAAATACCTTATCCCCCTTATGGAAGACTTGTTCGATAGGTTGGATGGTGCCACAGTGTTCACCAAAATAGACTTGAAGACAGGTTACTGGCAAGTCCGAATTGCTGAAGGAGATGAAGATAAGACGATCTGTGTGACAAGATATGGGTTGTACAACTTCCTGGTCATGCCATTCGGCTTGACTAATGTTCCAGCCACAAATTTGCACATTGATGAACCAAGTCTTCCAAGAGTACATTGACGAGTTCGTAGTAGTCTACTTGAACGACATTGTGATATATAGCAAAATATTAGAGGAATACTTGGAGCACCTGCGGAAGGTCTTGCCTCGACTATGGGAACACAATCTATATGCGAAGCTGTCCAAGTGCGCATTCTCCCAAAAGAAGATTGACTCCCTTGTACATGTCATCGAGGAAGGGCGGATAAAGATGGACCAACATAAGATTCAGACTGTCACAAATTGGCCGCCACCTAAGGATATTCACGCCTTGAGGGCGTTCCTTGGCCTATGCAACTTTTATCGGTGATTTGTGAAGAATTACTCTCTCATTCCATTGCCGTTGACAGAATACCTGAAGAAAGTCGCGCCTTGGGATTGGGGTCCCAAGCGAGCAGAGGCCTTCAACGCATTGAAAGCGGCTATGTCTAGTAGCCCCGTCTTGGCCCTTCCTGATTTGCCAAGCCATTCGAAGTACAGACGGATGCCTCTGACTATGCTATGGGCGGAGTCTTGCTACAAGAGGGGCATCTAGTGGCGTATGAGAGCCGGAAGTTGAAGGATGCAGAACGACGCTATGCTGCCCAAAAAAAATAATTATTGGATGTCGGTCATTACTTACGCCTTTGGAGGCACTATCTGCTAGGAACCACATTCGTTGTCAAGACAGACAACACAGCTGTTAGCCATTTCATGACCCAACCAAAGCTGAATGGCCGACAGGCCAAGTGGCAAGAACTCCTAGCGGAATTTCACTTCAACCTGGAGTACTAAAGCGGGAAGACCAACCAAGTTGCTGATGCGCTCGAAGGGCCGACTTAGCATCGGTTTGCCTACTAGCCACCCTAAAGGGTAGCGAAGTGGCCACCACTATAAGAGACTAGATACAAGATCTACTCCCAAAGGATCCTGCTGCACAGTATTTGGTCGATTTCGTAGGACGGGGCAAGACTCGCCAGTTCTACATGGAAGATGGGTTCCTAAAAATGAAAGGGAATCAACTTTATGTTCCTAAATGAGGAGATCTGCGAAGGACTCTTCTGATGAAATGCCATGATACTTTGTAGGCCGGCCATCCAGGTGAAGAGTGTACCGTGGCATTGTTACGTCGTGCTTATTATTGGCCTCCAGTGGCTTATGATGTTGCTCAGTATTTGAAGACTTGCTTAGTATGCCAGAAAGACAAGTCAGATCGCTTGACACAAGCGGGCCTTTTGGAGCCATTGCCTGTTACAAAGAGACCTTGGGAAAACGTTTCACTGGATATCATCACTGGGCTGCCCAGGGTCGGAGATCTCATAACTATCTTAGTTGTGGTAGATCGGTTTTCCAAGTATGCTACATTTATAGCTTTCCCACAATATAAATCAGCAGAAGATACAACTCAACTCTTCTTCTCTCATGGTGTCAAATATTGGGGTCTGCCTAAAGACATCGTTAGTGATCGCAACTCTCGCTTCACTAGCAATATTTTGACTCAGTTCTTTAAGTGCCACGGATCCAAATTGAGCCATAGTTCATGTTTTCATCCGCAATCTGATGGTCAGACGGGGTGGTTCAATGGCATGCTGGAGGAATATCTCCGCCATTTTGTTACTGCATCACAGAAGAATTGGGTGAAGCTTCTGGATGCTCCTCAATTGTGTTTCAATTCACAAAATAGCTCTATTACAAAGTGCTTTTGAAATTGTTACCGAACAGCAACCGCTACTCCTACACACTGTGAATATCGCAAACATGTCGAAATCTCATCGAGCTTCTTGCTTCTCGAAGGAATGGAAGCAAAATTTGGAGATAGTGAAGAGCTATATGGTCAAAGTCCAAAAGCGGATAAAGAAACATGCTGATGAAAATCGTCGTTTTGTTGAATACCAAGCAAGAGACATAGTGATGGTGAAAATTCCTAAGCGATACTTGTTTGCAGGTGTCCGTGACCCTCGTCTACTGCAAAATTACATTGGACCTTTGTCCATTAATAAGCACATTGGGAAAGTTGCATGCCGGGTGGATACCCCAGCCTGGTGGAAAATTCATCCAGTCTTCCATGTCAGTCATCTGAAACCTTTTTGGGAAGATTCGAGGCCGTAATTCAACCTGGAAAAGGCGGGTAGAAGCTATTCTCGATGATCGAGTGGTTCATGCTTCAAGGAAAGATCACCAAGAGTTCTTACTGAAATGGCAGGGTTGTGATGTAGAAGAAAATACTTGGGAAAGGGGAACAAACCTCAAAGCCTATAAGAACAGGATCAGTGATTATCTTGCAAGTAAGGTGTCGAGAACGTCGCCAACTCAAGTAGAGAGAATGTCATGGGCGGCTTTTCAGCCATGTCCCATGACCCCTTGGACACGCCCTATGGTGTCATGGCAAGCCTCCCATCGACAAGCGCGCTTGTGCCTGTGTCGCCCCACCAATAGCCCTCGCCAATGCTCAGCCGCAGGACGATGCCAACAGCGCCACACGTGCAGACAGTGACGCGCGCGCAGACCCTTATGCTAAAGACAAGGTTGCTGCCAACGGACCAGCTCCTACTTTGTAGGAATCTAAGTCCTTTTCATAGAGTAGTTTTATTTCACGTATTTTCATTATGAACTCGTTTGTATGTGCTTATTTTAAGTGACTTTTAAGCCAAAATAGCTTTTAAGTCATAGGTTAGGAATTCTAACTTTTGGCTTTTGGCTTATTTTTGTCATTTTAGCTTAAAAATAAGTGCTTATAAGTACTTTTTACTCTATCCAAGCACTACAAAATAGCTTAAAAGTTATTTTGGCTTAAAAACACTTAAAACAAGTCAATCCAAATAGGCTCTATATCTCTCTAGCTTAGTTAGGTCAAGTCATATAACTTTGGTTTATTGTTTTAAGCACTATTAGGAGGGATCAAGCAATCAAACTTTCTAGCAAGCAAATTATTTTCTGTACTGGTGTCTCTCCCCCTCGACACTGTGTTATTTTTCTATAATAGCCTTATTAATGCAATCAAGCTTTTTTTCATTCTCAATTCTCATTTATGTTCTCTCAATTGCTCTTGACATTGGTTTTCCCGTACGACGGATAGTAACTGCACTGACATCGACTTCTTAGCCTTACATCGCCCTTCCAAGGTATCTCAAGAAGGCGCCGCGTAACAGTAAAAGTCTAACATCTCATCTCAACTTCATGGATTAACTAGTGAATTTATCCGCGTTTCACGTGGTCATTATATAAATCAATGAATTTATGAAATGTTTAATAGTTTTTATAAATATAATTGAGATAACATAATAAAATTTTAATGTATGTGTAACAATCTGGCCGGTCGTTTCGAGTATTACAGCTCTGTTTTTGCAAATTATTTCTCAATTTATGCTTTATAGTTGTTATATGACTTGCCGGGGCAATTGGTTCAGGTCCGATGAGGTATTGAAGTGAATTGGAACACTTAGTTCCAAAGTGTAAAACTTAAGTTAAAAAGGTTAGCTGAATGTCAACCTATATAAACGATCCCAGAATAGAATTTTGATAATTCCAATAGCTCCGTATGGTAATTTTGGACTTAGAAGCATGTCCGAAAACTTATTTGGAGGTCCGTAATTAAATTAGGCTTGAAATGGCTAAAATAAAAATTTGAGTTGGGAAGTGTGACCGGGGAGTTAACTTTTTGATATCGGGGTCGAAATCCGATTCTGGAAATTGGAATAGGTCCGTTATGTCATTTATGACTTGTGTGTAAAATTTGAGGTCAATCGGACTTGATTTGATAGGTTTCGGCATCGAATGTAGAAGTTGAAATTTCAAAGTTTATTAGGCTTGAATTGGGGTATCATTCGTGGTTTTAGCGTTGTTTGACGTGATTTGAAGGCTCGACTAAGTTCGTATGATATTTTAGGACTTGTTTGTTTGTGTATTTTGTTTAAGTCCTGGGGGCCTCGGGTGAGTTTCGGATGTTTTAACAGATTGAATTTGAACTTTGAAGAAAAATCTGAAAGTTTCTGCCATATGATGCAATCGCACCTGCGGAAATTGGCTCGTAGGTGTGAGCTCACAGAAGCGAGCATGGCAAGCGCAGAAGCGGACGAGGGGCTGGTGAGGCATTGGTCGCAGGTGTGGACGGGTGTTCCGCAGAAGCGGCGTCGCACCTACAAAAGTTCGATCACAGAAGCGGAAATGAGGGGAGCCAGGCGGCGTCGCAGAAGCGGACAACTTCTCGCATAAGCGAGTCCGCAGAAGCTGGCTTCTTGTCCGCAGAAGCAATGAAGCCACAGAAGCGAAGGAATTCTCGTATCTGCGAGACCGCAGATGTGGCTAACAATTTCGTAGAAGCGAAAACCCCTGGACAGTACAAAAACAGAGGGGTTCCAAGTGTTTACCATGTTTTGGCAATTCAAGCTCGGGCTGGGCGATTTTGAGCGAGGTTTTCACGGGAATTCTTAAGATAAATCACTTGTGATCATTTCTACTCTATAATATTAAATTATTATCTAATAATCCGACTAGATTACATGTTTTAGAGGTGTAAATCGGAGATTTGAAGATTTGGAGGTCGAGTTGAGGTCGGATTTTGGTATAATTGGTATGGTTAGACTCGTGGTTGAATGAGCTTTCGGATTTTATAACTTTTGTCGGGTTCTGAGACGTGGTCCCCACGAGCAAAGTTTGAGTTAAATTTCAGATTTTGTTAGAAAAATTATATTTTCATATATAATTTGTATTGACTGAATCGAATTAATTATGACTAGATTCGAGACGATCGAAGTCGAAAAATCGAGGAAAAGGCATTCTACTTGACTGATTGATCGTGATTCGAGGTAAGTGGCTTGTCTAACCCTGTGTGGGGGAAATTCCCATAGGATTTGATACTGTTGTAACATTTTGTGATATGTGAGCGCCGTGTACGTGAGGAGACGAGTGCGTACACGGGCTAAATTGAAAATATCGGTTCTTGCTGAGTAATCCTTTTTAAAATTCTTTAACTAACTTAGTATATGTAGTGATCATGATTAGCCTAGTATCACATGTCTACGTTCCTTAACTCTTACTTGCAATATGTGCATCATGCTTAGCTGAATTACCTGCTTTCCTCGGTTTGATTTAAATCTTTAACTGTAAGATTTCTTGCTGAAAATTTATTGTTCCTCCGATTACCTAATGCATATTTACTTTTGGGACTACGAGGCGGTTCCTCGGGAGATCCCCCTGTACTGTATATTTACTGTTGGGACTATGAGGCGGTTCCTCTGGAGATCCCGTTGTACTGAATATATATTTTTGGGATTACAAGGCGGTTTCTCGGGAGATCCCCCTGTACTGCATATTTACTTTTGGGACTACGAGGTTGTTCCTTGGGAGATCTCCATGTACTACATATTTACTTATGAGGTTATGTGGTGGTACCTAGGGAGCGCCCATATTGTTTACCTCTAATTGTTGTGTTATATTTCTTTAAATTACGTTTATTTCTCAGTCACTTCATTACCCTATTATAAATTTCTGGCTTATTTTCTATTATTTTCAGTAGGGCCTGACCTGATCTCGTCACTACTCCACCGAGGTTAGGCTTGGCACTTACTGGGTACCGTTGTGGTGTACTCATACTACGCTTCTGCACATCGGGCAGATCCAGGTACTTTCTATCAGACCAGGTATCAGTGAACTAGCTGTACACAAAGACTTCAAGGTACATCTGCCAGCGTCTGCAGACATCGGAGTCCCCCTTTATCCTTGTTATGTTGTTTTTCTAATTTCTCTTTAGACTCTGATGTATTGAAACACTCATAATAAATTCTTAGAAGCTTATGACTTATTTCTACTGCGTTTTGGGAGTTGAAATTATTGAAATGCAGTTTTATATTTATTTCATATGTTGAGAATTTGGCTTCAATTTTATTTGATGTATTTCTGCAAAAATTGTTAAGCTTACATAGTCTTAGAGACTAGATGCTATCACTACATCCTACGGAGGGTAAATTTGGGGTCGTGACAGTATGTACATAAAACAATTAATTGCAGAAGTCAACTAAATCACAATAATAAATATCTTCCCAGATGGTCCAACACTTTTCATATTACTAATTTCACATTCACAACATGAAGAGAAACAATAATAGTTGTATTAGAACTACAACAATATATACATTAAATATAGAAGTATCTAGCGGGAAACAAATTGTGTGTCTATATTAACTTTAGAAGTAAAATACGTAAAAGAAACAAACCCACAATCAACAAATATTTGGTAACGATCCGACCGGTCGTTTTACTTTCTAGATCCCTGTTTCTCTAAATAAGACTCTCGTATGTGATTTTACTGTTTTATGACCTACATGGGTGGTTAGTTCGGGATTTGGAACGGTTCAGGTTGAAATCGGAATACTTGGTTCCTTAGTTTGGCTTTAAAAGGGTTAAGTTTGACTTGAGTCGACGTTTTGAGTAAATGACCTCGGAACTGGGGTTTGATGGTTCCAATAGGTTCGTATGATGATTTTGGACTTGGGCGTATATTCGGATCAGATTTTGGATGATCCGGGAGCGTTTCGGCGCTTAATATTAAAAGTTGGCACATTAAAGGTTTTTAAAGTTCTTTAAATTTGGTTTGAAGTAGGATTTGGTATTGTCGAGGTCCAATTGAGATTCTGAGCCTGTAAATAGTTATGTATGGTGATTTATGACTTGCACACAAAATTTGGAGTCATTCCGAATAGTGTATGTATGATTCGCCGCGTTCGGAGTAAGTTGGAAGAACTTGAAGTTAATAAGTTGACTTTATTGGTTTTGGCGTATGATTCTTAGTTTTAATGTTGTTATATGTGTTCCAAGGGTGAGAGCCAGTCTGTTTTATGTTTATAAATGTGTTGGTATATTTGGATGAGGCCTCGGGAACCTCAGGTGCAATCTAGACAGTGCACAGATCGAATTAGGACTCAAAAGGGCTGTTGGTGCACAAGATATGGTGTGCATGCACCTGCGAGCTTATGGCCGCAGGTGCGAACTCGCAGAAGCGGCTTTGGGACACTTGGACAATAGTCGCAGAAGCGACCTCGCTTCTGCTAGGAATAGCCCGCACGTGTGATGGGGCCGCAGACGCGCTTGATCATCCATAGAAGCGGTATCCGGTCCGCAGAAGCGACCAGTGTTGGGCCTGGAAAATTCTGCAGAAGCGGACCTTTCCCCGCAGAAGCGGTGCCGAAGATGCGGTCCAGTGACCGCAGGTGCGAAAGTCCTGAAGGCAGTGAGGTTCATTTAAGTCGGGAGTTAAATCATTTTTGACTCATTTTCTTTCATTCATTAGGCTGTTTTGGAGGTTTTAGAGAGATGTATTCACCTATCACTTTGAGGTAAGTGATTTTTATCCAATATGAGTTAAATACATAAATTATGGGTAGGTTTTAACATGTAAAGTTGTAAAAATCATGGGTTTAGATGAATAACTTTAGGTGTTGATAAAAATGGGATTTACCCACGAAAAAAATAGTTATGGGAGTGAGTGAAAATTATATATTTGAGTTCGTGAGGTTATGGGTAAAGTTTTTCTTCGAAAATTTTCGGAATACGGGCACGTGGGCCCGGGGTGAATTTAAGAATCTTTCAATTTGGGTTGGGTAATTACTCTAATAGTTAAATTATGAACTTTGGAACATATATTGATTTATTTATACAACATTTGACTAGTTTATGATTTTTCGGCACCGAGTTGAGGCTTTAGAGCGAATTTGAGACCGGAAAGCGAGCTTTGAGACGAGGTAAGTCTCTTGCCTAACCTTATAAGAGGGAACTCATCCCCTTAGGTGTATTTTTGTTGTGAATTATATATGTGCGGAGCTACGTATGCACTAGGTGACGAGAGTCCGTGCGTAGCTATATCCTATGTGATGTCCGGGTAGTCTTAGGCTTACACCATGCTTTGTTTGCTCTATTATGTTGGTCATACATATTAATTTGTCTTAACTAGAGCTGAGATTAAAGATTTTAAGATTTAAAGTCTCTCGTTTAAATTTCTTATATGTGGGGAAGAATGGAAGAATTTTGTAATAACTTTGAGAAATCTATGTTCACTCGCGTCGCAAGTATTTCCGCGAGCGAAGTAAATTTTCTCTACTCTCATGGGAGCGGGCCGTTCTCCTCGGCATGTTATAGATGCATCTATGGTTCGTGTCATTCGACCCTCGGCAGTGCACACAGTATATACATATTTTTTGGATCGGGTCGTACGACTTCGACATAAATCGTGCGCAATAATACTTGGAGCCTAATCTTCTTGACACGATTTTTATTGGCTTGAGAGGTTACTATTATTAATGATGGAAATTGACTTGGTAATTATTATTATTAGTGAAATAAATATTTATTTACTGTTTGTTATGGAGATTTATGGCTGTTTACATAACTCATGCTTATTTAGAATTTCTGTATTCTATTGTTAGCCCATAGTAAGTGTCGAAGTCGACTCCTCGTCATTACTTCTTCGAGGTTAGACTAGATACTTACTAGGTACATGTTGTTTATGTACTCACGCTACACTTCTGCACTAATCGTGCAGGATCTGAGGCAGGTGCATCTGGATATCATCCTGGCGTGCAATCCTGATACATCAAGGCTTAGCGGTGAGCTGCGTTCCAAGCCCGTTCTGCAACACCCGAAGTCTTTCTTTTGTATATACTTTCTGTTACTTTACTTCAAACAATAATTTAGTGTTTTATGTATTCTACTAGTATCTCATACACTTGTGACACCAGGTCTTGAAATGTTTGCTAGTAGACATTTAATGATTTTTGAGTATATATTTCACTACACTTGATCTTACAATTTGTTACGTTTTATTTTATTAAATTTCTCATCTCTTTCTTATGTAATAATTAAAAGTCAACTATTTCAAAAATAAAAAAAGAATAGATACACGGTTAGTTCACTCTTAGCTTACCTAGCGGAGGAGTTGGGCGCTATCACGATCTATAGGAGAATTGGTTCGTGATACATTTAGGTATCAGACGCTTTCAATAATCAGTGCATTGTAATTTCTGTCTCAGTGTTGTATGGCATACTCGAAGCCTGGGACACGGATACTTTCTCCTCATACAGGAAAAACGACCGTTGCTATGTTGAAGAAAACTAAAGATGAGCGTTGAAACTTCGGTAAATATTCCGCAAACGAAATATGAAGCTCATGTTAATTTGGTTATCTCTGCCTTTATGTGACACTGTTGTCGTACCACTGCGTCCAAAATCCTCCAGCCCACCCCCACCCCCTACCCCACTGCAATTGAGTCCATCCTTGCATTGCACCATCACTGTCACAACTCAGCACTTTAGAGTTGTGATTTCGGCTAAGAACTAGTGAGAAAAACTCCTTCTGATGGTCTGACGAAGAATTGTCTATTCGGACAACTTGGGCTTTTTAATTTTAAGCATATATAAGGGGGGTATAGGTGATGAAAGCTCCGACCTGCTTTCCCCATACGTGCTGCCACCAAGCCGTATCGAACGAGCTACCTTAGGCCAACCTCAAGGACCTACCTAGATGACTCAAAGGAGTGTCAAAGGTATCCATACGAGTTTGGGAACTCTATGGACGGCGCAACGCCATCGGGCTAGTGTTGGGCATCAAAGTGGTGCCGGAGGCTCGATGTGTGGGACGGCCAGCCCCGCGAGCTGCCGAATGTTGGAACGAGACCTCCGTGCCGATTGGACACTTGACGCACCTGTCATAGGGGCATCATGTGTCGACTTGTGAGCATTGCTTGGGTTCAACCATGCAAGCAAGGGTCCGTTGGCCTAAAGGTGCAGTTGTGGGGCGACACTGCACTATTCGGGATGGAAGCGTGTCGCGAGGGCAATGTATGGGCATGGCACGAAAGATGTGCATGACAATGGCCAAGGGCTAAAGGTTGCCTTACTGGGGCGAGGCACGAGCTAGTCGCGGATGCACTAGGCGAGTGTCAAGTTTGAGGATTGGGCTGTGCACGCGGGAGCGATGCTCAGTCTTAGGCGAGGGACAAGACATGTCCTAAGCCAATCCCCCAGGGCGTGCATGGATTGTGATCCTAAGATGAAGCGCCATAGCATGTCTAGGGCCAAGGGCCTAGACATCTTACGAGCGGTACAAGTTGGGGCGAGCCTCACCAACAAGTACAAGATCGTGCTTGGGAATCCTGGGAAAGGAAACAGGCTGGCCTGCAGCAAGGGGAACTGCAGGCGCCGCACAGGCGAGCAGGTGCCGCTACCCAATGTAAGGATTTGGACCAGTGACAATCACCGTTCATTATAACACTAAAATCTATATAAAATAAAAATATTTTAGTCAAACTTCAGGCATGATTTATAAAATTGCAGAAAGACTTTGAAAAATAATTGTATCCATATAATTTACCTAAATTGAGAACTTCGAATGTATGAATACATTCATCAGCATCTTCTCTAGCGCCGCATACCTTCCTTGGACACAACGCCAAACAAAGCCTCGATATTGAAATGCACGGCTGATGTCGCAAACCAATTTCTTTGATTTTACAATTCAACCAAATTGCTAGTGCATGTGTGACGGCCGTACCATTTTAGTATTATTTAAGCTAAAAGAAACTTCATTAATTCTTGAATAGAAAATAGTTTTACCAACAAATCATGATTTAGGATTTGTAATGCACTTAGTGAGCTTATATAGGCATATATGGGGAATACAAAAGGATGCAAAAAAATTATATATTAAACAGTATTTGGATTTATTAACATATATAATCACCAAATTAAAGGATATAGCAACGGAACGGAAGATAGATGGTGGGGTAAAGCTTGAAAGAGAACATAAATAGACATTAAGTATCCAATAAAGACACAATTATGGAGGAGGAAAAAAGTTAAGTAATTGTACTTAAGGACAGTTTTTTAGCTATTAAAAATAAGATAAATAAAAAAAAGAGGGTGGGAAAGCTAAAAAAAAAGGAGAAAAAAGATAAATGAGTTCCTTGGCCGAAGATATGTGCCAAGTCATATTCTTTTTGCCCTCTTTTATATATGTATATAGATAGAGATACATGATAGGTGAGACAACTAACAACTAATTAAGGGAAGAAACCCTTCTATTATTTTTATGTAACCAATTTAAGATGACAGTTTCGGAACAAAGCAATAAAATTACATACTGATCTGACTTTCTCCAAAGCACTTCTTAAAGTCTATTAAGAAAGTCGACGGTAAATTTGAAATAATTTTTTTTTTCAAATGTAGAGTAAAAGCAAACACGTGTTTATATTATACTCTATATATTCAATCAAATGAATCAAATATCCACAATAAAAGTATATCAATAAAACAATTACGTTATTGTTTAATGTCGTATTGTAAATTTGGCATTATAATTTCGGTATTGCGAACCAAGTGATCCTTAAATATATGTATTAGTACGCTAAAACATGTTAACGGACAATGATGTTACCTACTAATACACACGCCTCTACTAATGACAGGGCAGTTCATCTTTGGAAAACAAAGCATTCAAAGTACATAGAAAACTGAAAGCCAAAAAGGAGAAAGGAGAAACAAAGGGTAATAATAATGGAGTCCGAAACCTAATTGTGGTTTTTTTTGGACGGAAGCGACCATAATAAGTAAAATAATAAGATTGTGCACTATTTTATATATAGCGCGGTTATTCACCGCATTATACCTTAATGGCACGTTTGTCCGTTAAGGTATAGCACGGTGAATAACCGCGCTATATATAAAAGTTGGGCCCATCAATAATTCATCTGCTCAAAACTGACATACCAATAATTCATAAGGGTATAGCGCGCATATTTAAGGCGCTATACATCAAATAATTGTATCCCCTAACTGATTTTTTCCTTATTTAAAGAGTTTCAGGATTTTGTAAAAATCCATTCAGGATCCTTCAAGTCTTCCAAAATATTTGTTCGTTAAGTTATTTTGCATTTTTCCATAATATCTGAAGAGCGAAAAAATAGGGTTTCATTAAATTGGGGGGTGAGGTTGTGGAGGAGAATAACTCAGTACGCTATATTTGTTCTCCACAGTGTCATGTTAAGTTGCATGATGTGTGGCTATAATTCCATAGTTTAGCACATTATTCGCCTTGTATTTTATATGCTTTAATGATAAATTATACTTTATCTGCGCGTAATGGAGTCTATTTTATGTGTAGGTGAATTGGAGATGAAAGTAGAGCAAAAGGAATAAGTAAAGTCTAAAGCGAGCTCGAAAATAATTGAAAAGAAGAAAGAAAGAAATGAGCAGCCGACAAATGAAAAGCTGGCGAAGCCAGGCCTAGAGCAGGCGCTAGAGCAGGCTGGGCGAGCCCTTTAGCTCGCGTGGGAGCTGGCGACGCCAGGCCTGGGGCTAGCTACACCTCGCGTTAAGGCTGGCGAGGCTAGGTATGGGGCGAGCTTCAGCTCGCGTGAAGCCTCGCGATGCCAGGTTTGAGGCGCGCACATTCCGAACTTTGAAGGCTTATTTCATCTCCTAGTTTGACTAGGACTTGGCGTATGCGTTTAAATCTTTTCCTACACATATAAATAGACCTAAAACGCCACTTTTGAAGGACTCTTGGCAATTGGAGGCAAGGATAGCTCGTGGAACAACCGTTGGGAGTTAGACTCATCGATGTTTACATCCCTTTATCCGTACTTTGTAATTTAATTATGCAAAATATAGTGGATATTGTTACTATGAGCATGAGTAGCTAAACTCCTAATCTAATGTTTTGATGGAACCTATTAAAGGATGATTTCTTGTTACGTTAATCTAGATTTGCCGTAGTATTTTCTCTATTTGTTCAACTACAATATAATTTTGGTTGATTGAAGGGCCATCAATTGGTTGTGCCTATTTAGTATGTATTATTCGAGAGAGAGTGCATATTTAGGTAGTTGTTGAACAATATCACTCCTAGCGTATATGAGGGATCAATACGAAGGGTTTAAAGGTGGAATTAAGGATAACGAAACCTTGGTGCGATCCGAGTGAGCCGTACTTAATGACAGCTAGCGTAATTCGGAAGAATATGTCTAGTAAATTGTGGTAATTACTCGGGAGAGAGTTACGACAGTCAGAGTGCTCATGATCGATAGAGAAGACTTAGGCGAATTTATAGAAAACGTAGCGAAAAAGATTACGGCAATAGGGGAAATCACAACCTTAGATCATTCCACAACTTGTCTACAACCCGTTAGTAGTTAGTTATTAATTGTTGCATTTTCATTACGCAATATTTAGTTAGTAAACATCCAAATTGTTACTTAAATATTTCTGAAGATTGATTGCATGAGTTCGTGCGAGTCTAGTAGTTGTGTTTGATAGGTTAATTCCCTGTGGGATTCGACTCCGGACTTATTAGCTGGAATATATTTACAACGACCGCTTAGTCCTTTTTATAAGGCATAGTTGGATGTAATCAAATTTTGGCGCTGTTGCCGGGGACTTAACGGTGTTATTAATTATAGCTAAAATAATTGCTAGAATTCTTAGTGTAGTTAATTTTCTTCATTTGGAACCAAATACATTGAAATTCTGACGTTTGTAGTCTTGGGTGCTACCGGTGAATGCCTAGAAACTCCTCAAGAACTGGTGAATTATTCGAATCATTATCAAATCCTGAGAAAATGTTTAAGGCACTGAATCGTGCAAACAAGAAGGGGAAAAACAACAGAACTCAACAGAACAAATCGATCCAGACATGGATGACGTAATAGAAAATCCAAATAACAGAAATAATGCGAATGACCCAAACAATCAGGGTGTAGCGCCTCTTGTGCCAGAAGCAGCCTTGTATGATTGGGCACAACCCACCGCCAAAAATTTGGCAACCGTAATTGAAGTCCCTCAAATACAAGCGGAATCATTTCAAATTACAAACAACATTCTAAATTTGTTGCAGAACAGGGGACTGTTTTCAGGGTCTTACATTGAAGATCCTCAGCAACATCTGAAAAATTTCCTTTCGATATGTGTCACACAAAGGCAACCTAATGTGATACCGGAAGCAATAAAGTTGTTATTGTTTTCATTCTCGATGACAGGAGAAGCTCAGACTTGGCTTAATTCACTCCCCATAAACTCCATCACTACTTGGGAGGAATTAGTCAAGCAATTTGTAAACAAGTTCTACCCACCCAATAAAACTGCCAAACAAATTGATGAGATATTGAGCTTCATGCAGAGACCAACAGAAACACTACAAGAAACGTGGGAGAGGTTCAAGGGTGTGCTGGTTAAGTGTCCACATCATGGCATTCCAGAGCAAATGTTGGGACAAAGGTTCTACATGGGATTGGCAGACAACTTAAAGGCCAATGGCCAATGTTGATGCTTTAGCGGGTGGAGCATTTTTGAGCAAATCACTGAGAGAATGCAAGATCCTACTCGATAAAATGGCTCAAAACTCAGGATGGATGACAAGAGACTCAACGATCACTCCTGCAGTTCACTCTGTGGCTTTGGACCCAAATAACTCTATAGCCAAAAATATAGCCCCTCTGATGACACAAATGAGTATCCTCACCAAGAAGATCGATGAATCGGGCCAGAAGCAGCATGTATACATAGTTGATGCGACTAATGGGGCTTATGTACACCATGCATTAACCAACCTTATGTATGCTCGTGGAGTGCGGAAGGTGACAATCAGCACTATCAGGAAGATATAAACTACGTAGCCAACTCTGGGGGATAGAGGCAATGTGGTCATAATTGGGGACAACAGAATCAATAATATAGACCATCACAACAACAGTACAATAACAGCAACAATCCTGGAGCTATGCCACCACAGAGTCAAGTGGTGCCTTACCAAAGGCAACAAGGTTACAACCAACAAAATCAGCAGCTGGCTTATCAACAACCTCAACAACAATAGATTGTGAGACAAGATGATGGGTTCGCTGAACTTAAGGGAATGCTGGACAGCAACAACAGAATGTTGCAACAACTGATCGGGTCCACTAGAAAAATGCAAGAGAGAGTGGACTCACATGAATATGCGATAAAGGGCATCGAGATTCAATTAGGACAGATTTCTATGGCTCTAAACAATCATCCCCAAGGGACGTTACCTGCAGACACACAAGTCAATCCAAAAGATCAGGGCTAGAAACAACTTATGGCAGTGAGTCTACGAAATGGTAGAGACCTAGGTCTGGAGCAAGAGATTGCTCGCGAAAGCCGACCTACAGAAACATTTGTGCTAGTACCCATTGAGATAGATGATTCAACAAGGTTAACTGAGGTGACGGTACAACATGCACAAGAGAGCACAAGAAAAGAAAAGGATATTGCGAAGGAGACTGAGGTAGCACAAGAAACGACTGTAGAAGCAGTGCCTGAGCAAGATAAAACTCAAATCACAGGAAAGAAGCGACCTCCAGCACTATTCCCGCAAAGATTGGCCAAATATTAGAAGGACGAGCAATATAAGAAATTAATGGAGATGTTGAAACAAATACAGGTGAACATTCCACTGATTGATGCGTTGCGGGAGATTCCTGGGTATGCTAAAATGATGAAAGATTTAATGTCTCGCAAATTCGAATTCCAAGACTTGTCCACTGTTACATTGACACAGACCTGTAGTGCAGTCATGACGAGACTCATAGCTGAGAAGTTGTCAGACACAGGGAGTTTCACAATCTCATGCACGATAGGCAACTATACGTTTGCTAAAGCATTGTGTGATTTAGGGGCAAGCATAAACTTGATGCCCCTGTCTATCTACAAAAGGTTAGGCTTTGGTAGACCCACGTCCATGTTACTACAGCTAGCCGACCGGACAGTGAAGAGGCCCTCTGGTATCCTTGATGATGTATTAGTACAGGTTGGGAAGTTTTTGTTCCCAGCAGATTTTGTCATTCTAGACTGCCGGGTTGACGAGGAGATTCCCATAATTATGGGAAGACCATTCTTGGCCACTGGGAGAGCTTTAATTGACTGTGAAACTGGAGATCTCAAAATGAGACTAAATGATGAAGAAATAACATTCAACGTGCAAAAATCTATACGGCGACCAACTAAATTTGCTAACTGCTCTCTAATAGAAGCCGTGGATGTAATTTTGGAGGAGGCAGATGAGACCTTGAATGCTAAAGACCCTCTAGCAGCCTGTCTCTTGAACTTAGATGCAGTAAATGGAGAGGATTTGGCGGAGTGGGTGCTGGCTCTTGAAGGCCAAGGGTTTTGGAAAAGAAAGTTCGAATTTGAGCCTTTGCACTTAGAAGAAAGAAAAATTCCTCCATCTAAGCCATCGATAGAAGAGCCACCAAAGTTGGAACTGAAGCCGCTACCACCTCACCTCAGGTATGCTTTCTTGGTACCTAACTCGACTTTACCTATTATTATCTCATCTGGGTTGTTAGATGTGTAGAAAGAATATCTTTGGCAGGTATTGAGTGAGTAAAAACTGCAATTGGTTGGACCATTACAGACATTAAGGGTATCAGCCTGGCCTTCTGTATGTATAAGATTCTACTGGAAGATGGCCACAAACCTTCCATAGAACATAAAAGAAGGTTGAACCCCAACATGAACGAAGTTGTGAAAAAAGGAGGTGATAAAGTGGTTAGATGCGGGGATCATTTTTCCCATTTCCGACAGCAACTGGATCAGCCCAGTCCAATGTGTGCCTAAGAAAGGTGGGATGATTGTAGTGCAAAACGAGAATAATGAGTTGATATCAACAAAAACAGTCTCGGGATGGCGAATTTGTATGGACTACAGAAGATTGAACAAGGCCACCCGAAAAGACCATTTTCACTTGCCATTCATTGATCAAATGCTAGATAGATTGGCTGGGAAGTACCATTTTTGCTTTCTGGATGGATACTCATGGTATAATCAAATCTCTATTGCCTCGGAAGATAGAGAGAAAATATCATTCATCTGTCCATATGGCATTTATGCCTTCCGCAGGATGCCGTTCGGCCTATGTAATGCACCCGCCACATTTCAAAGGTGCATGATGGTCATCTTCACTGATATGGTAGAGGACATCATAGAGGTCTTTATGGATGATTTCTCGGTGGTGGGAGACTCATTCGATGATTGCCTAAGGAATTTGAAAAGAGTGCTGAAAGGATGTGTCGAGACTAATCTAGTGCTCAATTGGGAAAAGTGACATTTCATGGTACAAGAAGGTATAGTCTTGGGGCACCTAGTGTCGAGTAAGGGCATTGAGGTAGATCGTGCAAAGGTTGATGTGATCGAAAATCTTCCACCGCCCACTTCCGTCAAAGCAATAAAAAGTTTCCTTGGCCATGCCTAGCACATTATTCGCCTTGCATTTTATATGCTTTAATGATAAATTACACTTTATTTGTGCGTAATGGAGTCTATTTTATGTGTAGGTAAACTGGATATGAAAGTAGAGCAAAAGGAATAAGTAAAGTCTAAAGCGGGCGCGAAAATAATTGAAATAAAGAAAGAAAGAAGTGAGCAGCCGACAAATGAAAAACTGGCAAAGCCAGGCCTAGAGCAGGCGTTAGAGCAGGCCGGGCGAGCCCTTTAGCTCGTGTGAGAGCTGGCGACGCTAGGCCTAGCACGAGCTATACCTCGCGTTAAGGCTGGCGAGGCCAGGTCTTAGGCGAGCTTCAGCTCACGTGAAGCCTCGCGAGGCCAGGTCTGAGGCGCGCATATTCCAAACTTTGAAGGCTTATTTCGTCTCCTGGTTTGACTAGGACTTGGCGTACGCGTTTAGGTCTTTTCTTACACATATAAATCGACCTAAAATGCCACTTTTGAAGGACTCTTGGCAATTGGAGGCAAGGATAGCTCGTGGAACAACCGTTAGGAGTTAGACTCATCGATTTCTACATCCCTTTATCTGTACTTTGTAATTTAATTATGAAACATATTATGGATATTGTTACTATGAGAATGAGTAGCTAAACTCCTAATCTAAGGTTTTGATGGAACCTATTAAAGGATGATTTTCTTGTTACGTTAATATGGATTTGTCGTAGTATTTTCTCTATTTGTTCAACTACAATATAATTGTGGTTGATCGAAGGGCCATCAATTGGTTGTGCCTATTTAGTATGTATTACTCGGAAGAGAGTGCATATTTAGGTAGTTGTTGAACAACATCACTCCTAGCGTATACGAGGGATCAATACGAAGGGTTTAAAGATGAGATTAAGGATAACGAAACATTGGAGCGATCCGAGTGAGCCGTACTTAATGACAGCTAGCATAATTCGGAAGAATATGTCTAGTAAATTATGGTAATTACTCGGGAGAGAGTTACGACAGTCGGAGTGCTCATGATCGATAGAGAAAACTTAGGCGAATGTATAGAAAACGTAGCAAAAAAGATTTCGGCAATAGGGGAATTCACAATGTTAGATCATCCCACAACTTGTCTACAACCCGTTAGTAGTTAGTTATTAATTGTTGCATTTTCATTACGTAATATTTAGTTAGTAAATATCCAAATTGTTACTTAAATATTTCTGAAGATTGATTGCGTGAGCTCGTGCGAGTCTAGTAGTTGTGTTTGATAGGTTAATTTCCTGTGGGATTCGACTCCGGACTTATTAGCCGGAATATATTTGCAACGACCGCGTAGTCCTTTTTATAAGACATAGTTGAGCGTGATCATTGCCACTTACAATGGAGTACGATACATTGGTATCGTTGTTATGTAAGAAAATGAGTGTCAGCAAATGTTCGGTGAATATTAAAGTAACCGAAAGATATAGGTATTTGTTACTCTGTAAGAGGTTGCTTGTTATTCTGAGTTTAACATCGAAGACGATGAAACTCTGAAAGATTTTTTGAGGACTCCGGATGAACACCGGGAATATCTTGTGATAAAAATATTGGAAATGTATGTCAAGGCTGAAAACGTTTGCCATAATAAGGTTCCGCAAAGTAGGGATATCCCTCAATCATCGGGTGGTTATTTTGGAGCAGTTTTAGCCGAAGAGGTTCACGGTGAAAGAGTTTGGCCTAATATAAACTTATCTTCACGGGTGAATGAGGATCGAGAAAATAATTTCTCCCCTAGTTTACATAATCCACAAGCCGAGTGGTAAACTTCAATTGCCATTTGTGTTACGATGTTTATTTTTATGTATTGAATTTGTATTAACACTCATATAATCCATAGGGGGTACCAGCCAGATATGAATTTTATAAGTTATGAACCAACGATCAGTTGGAATATGCCTGGTTTTGGTGTGTTGGATCATGGTGGTCCATTTGGGAGTCATCATCAACAGGATAATATGCATCATGGGATATCAACACATTATGATTTGTAAGTTATTGGATAAAGTTTATATGTAAATTTTGGATGAATTTGAGAAACTCATTATTTTATTGGTTGTGCAGTGAAAACGAGCAACTTGAAGATCCTGTCCTTGATCAATTACCCGAAGACGACATATTTAATCGTGATCTGGCAGATGCGCAGAGTCAGGAAGAGAATAATGATTATGACAACAATGCTGATGAGTCTAGAGATGACACTCCCTTCCCTGATGAGGGTGATGATGATGAGGACGAGAATGCTGAACATGATTTGACGAGGGATCATGCTCCACCTCCCGTTAGACCAAGAGTGTACGATTTCCATGTGCTATTTCATTCAAGGGAGATTCCTTACCTTGATCATTTGCCAAGTATGCCGAATGTGGATGCCCTCACAAGGGATCTTTACAAAATTCGGACAGCAATGTGGGATAAATGTAGAGCAACAGTGCTGTCAAAGGGCATGTTTTTTGCTGATAAAGTGCGCCTAAGCAGGGTGATGCGAATATACAACATAAAAGAGTGTCGTGAGATCATGGTTCATGAGTCATCTCCGGAAGTATACAAGGTTATTTGTCGTAGATGGTTTCAAGGTTGTAATTGGATGTTGTATACGAGGAAGCTAAAATAAATATGTGGGTTGTGAGTAAATACATTGACATCCATAATTGTGAAATGGACACATTCAGTGGGAATTATTTTAACTTTAATGTTGACTTGATTTCTCTTGTCTTGATTCCACATATTGAAGCGTCCATAAGGTACAAGATCAAAGAGTGTATAACATCTGTCCATTAGGTATATGGATATACCATTACCAAAAGAAAGGCATTTCTCGGGCGCAAACGTGCGTTTGAAATTGTTTGTGGTAACCTATAGTCTATGAGAGCATGCTGATAAGCTACAGGCAACCCATCAACCAGCAGCCCAAAAAGAACCTCCACGTCCTCAAGCGTGATAGTCGCCTCGCCGATGGGTAGATGAAACGTGTGTGTCTCCGGTCGCCACCACTCTATCATAGTCGTGATCAATGCATATTCGAACTGCAACTGGCCGATCTCTATGATCCTGTAGAAACCCGTATCCTGAAGGCGTCTAACTATACGGGGAGGGAGTGGGTGGGCCCTAATGAACTCCCACATATCATCTATACGTATGGCGCAGAATGTCTGGGCCAAACACTGCCCATCCCGTATGTATGAAGACCTATGGTCGGCCTGTAGCAACAGTAGCTCTAGCGATACAGGTCCGGGATGCATAGGCGGAACCTCCCTGATGATGACTATAAATTGAACAATGTTAATTAAAGTATTTTTCTTTTTGATTCCTTAACATCTTTAAATATATTAAAATATCTTTAATATTAAAATTGATTCGATATTTTTACTATATTGTTACTTAGGTTGATACATTTTCTATATGTTAATTTATTATTTTATATGTTGGTTTATCATTTTATACGTTAGTTTATAAGAAGTAATGACTTTTGCAGTTTCTCTCTGCTCTTGCTCCCCCCTCCCAACGGTCATAACCCATCCCCAATGCAACGGTCACTAGCAGCCGGCGACCTCCCGACGCCGGTGACCACCCCCACCAGCTGGTAAGCACCCCTCCTCCATCGTCTCTCTCGCCTCTATCCCTCATCTCTGTCGCCCCACCCCCTTCTCCCCTACATAGCAAGTTACCCGCTTCCCCCTATCTGTGCCTCCCATTCCCTTCTCTTTCTTCTTTCTTCTTTCCCCCTTCCCTGCTCCCAAGCTTGAGCAGCAAAACTGCCAGCGTCGTTTTTCCTCTGCTCATTTCCTTTACGCTCCATCTCTCCCTTAGTTTCCTTTTTCTTTCTGCTTTTTTCTACGGATGGGGCTTCACTAGTGGTAGCGGTGA
>AWOL01S0001515.1:0-17620 GCA_000715115.1 Nicotiana otophora
AATACTCACAACCTGCTGGTAAGGAATATCCATCTCCAGCTCCCTGACCATACTAATCTTGATCCTAGGGTGGAGTCCCTCAATAAATTGTCGAATCCTCTCTCGAACTGTGGCAACCAAGGCCGGTGCATGTCGGGCCAAATCACTGAAGCGGACTGCATACTCTGACACAGTCATAGCACCCTGGCGCAACTACTCAAACTCTGCGCGCCATGATTCCCTGAGGCTCTGAGGGACATACTCTCTCAAAAACCTGTCTGAAAACTGAGTCCATGTAAGTGAAGCTGCCTCATCCGGACTACTCAACTCATAAGCACGCCACCACTAATAGGCTACTCCTCTAAGCTGGAATGTGGTAAAAGAAACCCCACTCGTCTCCGCTACGCCCATAGTATGGAGAATACGATAACACTCCTCTAGAAAAACCCTAAGCATCATCTGCAACCAATCCGTTGAAGATAGGTGGGTGGTACTTGTGGTACCTCGCAAGTCTGAGCTGCTTCGCCTCAGAAGCAGCTGTCCTAGTCTCATGTTGAACCGAGACTACCGGCGGCATAGGAATTAACTCTGGGGCCTAATCAACCTGGACCCTCTGCTCAGGAGTTGGGCTGCGGGAGTCTGTGCCCCTCCCCCGGCTTGAGATGTGGTGGGAGCTAACAGAATCAATCCAGCCTGAGCTAAGGTGCTGAACATGCTCATGAACTGGGCTAGAGTCTCCTAGAGGGTTGGTGCAGCAATAGGAACCTCCGGTGCCTGCCCTCCAGCTGGAATTACTGGGGGCTCTTCTGTCGCAGCTCACACGGGTGCTCTGGCTGCACCGCATGGCCGTACTCTACCCCGGGCCCGGCCTCTGGCGGCTCTAGCAGGGGGCGCGGGTGCTTGGTCATCAGATCCTCTGGTACGGGTCCTCACCATCTGCGAGAAAGAATAGAATAGAGAACTTTTAGAATTTGATGCTAATAACTCGCACGACAAGGAATCAAAGAAGTATGTTTGTTCCTAACAGTTCCATAGCCCCCCGAAAATAAGTACAGATGTCTCCGTACTGATCCGTGAGACACTAATAAACCGGCTTGTGACTCACGACTCCTATGAAACTAGAGTTCTGATACCAACTTATCATGACCCAATTTCTCCCTCCGTGAACCATCGTGACGGCACCTAGTCTCTACGACTAGGTAAGCCTAACACTTTTGCGGAAGTGAAACTAAAGCATGAACATTAACTACTAACAGTAACAAATATCTAATAAGCAACTGAATGCCACTCGGCATATACAATTAATACCTCTGAAAATGTACAAAATAATTTTTCAAAATCCGGAATACTATAAGTCACAAACTACTAAGAAGTCTTAACTGTTCTATACATCATTTCTACAGAAAGAAGGAAAAATGAATATAGGGGGATAGAGGGGGACTCCGAGGATCTGCGGGCGCGAGCAGATGATGACTTATTTGATCAGTTGGGGTGCCAGAGTATTATCCAAAATTGATTTGCGGTCAGGTTATCATCAGTTGAACATTCGGGATCTAGATTTTCCGTAGACTGCCTTTAGGACTCGGTATGGTCACTACGACTTTCTCGTGATGTCTTTCGAGCTGACCAACGCCCCAGCAACATTTATGCACCTAATGAATAGTGTATTCCAGCCTTATTTTGATTCATTCGTCATTGTGTTTATTGACGACATCATAGTATACTCCCACAATCGGGAAGATCATGAGCAACACTTGAGGATTGTGCTCCAGGCCTTGAGAGAGAAGAAGTTATATGCAAATCTCTCAAAGTGTGAAATCTGGCTTGATTCGGTGGCGTTTTTGGGTCATGTGGTGTCGAGTGAGGGGATCAAGGTGGATCCGAAGAAAATTGAGGCGGTGTAGAGTTGGCCCAGACCATCTTCAGCTACTGAGTTCCTGAGTTTTCTTGGTTTGGCCGGGTATTATCGTCGATTCGTAGAGGGTTTCTCGTCTATTGTTGCACCTATGACCAGATTGACCCAGAAGGGAGCACCCTTTCAGATAGACCGAGGAGTGTGAGGCGAGATTTCAAAATCTCAAGACTGCTATGACCACAACCCCAATACTGGTGTTGCCTACGGGCTCAGGGTATTACACTGTGTATTATGATGTGTCACGTGTTGGACTTGGCACGGTGTAGATGCAAGATGGTAGTGTGATTGCCTACGCATCTCGACAATTGAAGACTCATGAGAAGAATTATCCAGTCCACGATTTGGAGTTGGCAGCCATTATTCATGCATTGAAGATCTAGCGACATTATTTGTATGGCGTTCCTTGTGAGGTCGTTACCGACCACCGGAGTCTACAACATATGATCAAACAGAAGGATCTTAACTTGCGACAACGGAGGTGGTTAGTGTTTTTTCAGGACTATGATATCACCATTCTAAATCATCCCGGGAAGGGCAATGTGGTGGCCAATGCCTCGAGTCGAAAGGCGGAGAGTTTGGGTAGTCTAGCATATCTACTGGTAGCGGAGAGGCCATTAGCATTGGATGTTCAGGCCTTGGCCAACCAGTTTGTTAAATTAGATGTTTTGGGGCCGAGTCGAGTTTTGGCTTGTGTGGTTTCTCGGTCTTCTCTTTATGATCGTATCAGAGAGCGTCAGTATGACGACCCCTATTTTTTTGTCCTCAAGGACACGGTTCAACATGACGATGCCAAGGAGGTCACTATCGGGGATGACGGTGTGTTACGGATGCAAGGCAGGCTATGTGTGCCCAATATAGATGGGTTGCGTGAGTTGATTCTTCTGGATGCTCACAGTTCATTGTACTCCATTAATCCGGGTGCCGATAAGATGTATCAGGACTTGAGGCAGCACTATTGGTGGAGAAGGATGAAGAAAGACATAGTGTATTATGTAGCTCGGTGCCTAAATTGTCAGCAGGTGAAGTATGAGCATCAGCGGCAAGGTGGATTGCTTAAAAGGCTAGAGATTCCAGAGTGGAAATGGGAGCAGGTTACTATGAATTTTTTTGTTGGGCTCCCACAGACAGGGAGGAAGTTCGATGCAGTATGGGTGATTGTGGATAGATTGACCAAGTCAGCTCATTTCATTCCAGTGGTGACTACTTATTCTTCAGAGCGGTTGGCTCAGGTTTATATTTGCGAGATTGTCAGACTTCATGGCATGCCGGTATGCATCTTCTTTGACCGGGGTACATAGTTTACATCGCGGTTTTGGAAGGTTCTACAGCATGAGCTAGGCACACAGATGGAGTTGAGTACAATATTTCAACCTCAGACGTATGAACAGTCTGAGCGCACTATTCAGATATTGGAGGATATGCTCTGTGTGTATGAGATGGAGTCTGGGGGTTCTTAGGATCAAATTTTACCGCTTGCGAAGTTTGCCTACAACAACAGTTACCAGTCGAGCATTCAGATGGCTCTGTATGAGACCTTGTATGGGAGGCGTTATCGATCTCCGGTGGGTTGTTTTGAGCTGGGCGAGGCTAGGTTATTGGGTAAAGACTTGGTTCAGGATGCTTTGAAAAAATTTAAATTGATTCAAAATCGGCTTCGCACAACCCAATCTAGACAGAAAAGTTATGCGGATCAGAGGGTTCGTGACATTGCATTCATGGTTGGGAGCGGGTCCTACTCCGGGTTTCGCACTTGAAGGGAGTTATGAGGTTCGGGAAGAAGGGTAAGTTGAGCCCTTGATATATCGGACCTTTTGAGATTCTCGAGAGGATTGGAGAGGTGGCCTACAAGCTTGCACTGCCACCTAATCTAGCTGCAGTTCATACAGTATTCCATGTTTTTATTCTCTGGAAGTATCACAGTGATTCGTCCCATGTGTTAGATTTCAGCTCAATCCAGTTGGACAAGGATTTGTCTTACGTTGAGGAGCCGATGGCCATCTTGGACCGGCAGGTCCGGAAGTTAAGGTCAAAGGATATTGCTTCAGCGAAGGTTCCATGGAAGGGTCATCCAGTCGAGTAGGCGACCTGGGAGACCGAGCACGACATGCGGAGTCGTTATCCTCATCTATTCACCACTTCAGATATGTCCTTATGCACGTTCGAGGACGAACTTTTATTTTAATAGGGGGAAAATATAACGACCCGATCGGTCATTTTATGTAATTGCGCCTCGTTATCCCTTTTTATTGCTTCACACTTATGTGTTTATGTCTACATGACTTGCGGGGTTGATTAGTTTTGTTCTGGGAGGCTTTCGGGTTGATTCAGACCCTTGATTCTAGACTTAGAAGTTTAAATTTGAAAATATTGACCAAACTTTGACTTTTGTGAAAACGACCTCGTGACTATGTTTTTATGACTATGATAGGTTCATATCGTAATTTCGGACTTGTGCGTATGCCCGAAATTTATTTTGAAAGTCCGTAGCTTGATTTGTGTTGATTCGCCAAAATTTGGCAATTATAAGTTGAAAAGTTTAACCGTAGGTTGACTTTTAGATATCGAGCTTGAAATTTGATTTTGAGACTTGGAATAGGTCTTTTATGGCTTTTAGAACTTGTTTGCATAATTTGGTGCCGTTCGGAGTTAATTTGATAGGATTCGGACGCTTAGTTGAAAATTTAGAATTTCTTAAAAATCTCTTTGAAAATCATGTGTTTTAGAGTTAAACTCGTAGTTTTAGATGTTATTTTTGTGTTTTGATCGCGTGAGTGAGTTTGTATGATATTTTTAGACTTGTGTGGATGTTTGGTTTGGATTTCCGAGGTCTCGGATGAGTTCCGGATACGTTCCGGAGTGGTTTGGATTGAAAAATAGGAAAATCTGATGTCTGATGCTCTGGTGTCGCAAATGCGAACACCAGACTCGCATTTGCGAAGGTGACGAGAGAGGGATGATGTCGCAATTGCGACCTCCCCTTCGCATTTGTGAAGCCAGTAGGAAAATCACAGAGTTCGCAAGCCCTGGTTCGCAATTGCGAGGGTTTGCAAATGCGAACCATCTGTCGCAAATGCGGCATGTGCAACTGGTTAAAGGGTTGGGAGACGGGATTTTTGAACTTATTCTCTCATTTTTGAACCCTAGATTCGGTAGGAGGCGATTTGGAAAGGGGATTTTTACCTACGAACCTTGGGTAAGTGATTCTATTCTATTTCTAATTATATTCCATCAACTTATCTTAAATTTTAACATCAAAATCATATGAATCAAAGTGGAAATTTATGAAACTCTGTCAACTTTTTGAAGAATAAGAAATTGAGTTTTGAGAGTCGATTTGGACCCGAATTTTGAAACTAATCACATATATGAACTCATAGGGTCATGGGTAGACGGAATCTACCATTGGACATGAGTTTTTACCGGACGAGCCCCGGGTTGACATTTTTTGACTTTTTGAGTAAAGTGTATAAATCTTAACTTTATATATTGCAATTGAATTCCCTAGCATTGTTTGATATTAATGAGTCGATTTTGGTTAGATTTGAGCTGTGTGTAGGTGGATTGTAAGGGAAAACTATTTTCGAGTTTTGAATAGACCTAATTGAGGTAAGTGCCTTGTCTAAATTTATGTGGGAGAATTACCCCTTAGGATTGGTATTGTTTGATTTAATTGTGCTAAGTGAAATCCATGTGCACAAGGTGACGAGAGGGTATACGGATTTTATGTAGTATTTGACCGGTTTAGGCTACTTAGACTATTTTCATGCTTTAATTGAAATGCCATATTGTATTCTAAATTCTCATAGTTAAATCATCCTTAATTGTGTTAGATTATCCTTATATGCCGTAGTTGACTTGTGTAGTAATTATTCTACATCCGACTTGCTAAATTGCTCCCACACTTTAGTTGAACTTGTTGTCCCCTTTATTGTCACATGTTATCTTTTCATTTTAATTATCATTGTTGATTTAATTGTTCATGTTGCCCTTTATTTGTTGACTTCCGTTATTTGATAGTCATTGTTGAAGATTATTTCCTTTATTGTGAGTTAGTTTTATCTAATATCATGGTTACACATTGTTTTCTCATTGTTGAGTTATTTGATGTTGAGGTTGTGGAAGTTGTCAATACGTTGAGGCGATGTTGGTTATTATTGAAACATCTATATTATTGAGCATTTTTCATCCATTATTGTAGTTGATATTCTCGTATACATTGTGTTGGATCCATGGGCAATTGTTGTGTAAATATTGGTATTGTTGTTGTTGGCAAGTTGTGATATGTGAGCATTTGTGGTGCGAGTTATTATTGTGATATGATAATGATGTGCATGCGGCGGTATAAGGTGGGACCTATGTGTGTGTGTTGCTTGTAGGAGAACTGCGTGAAGCCATGCAGCGTCATAAGGTGGGCTAATGTACGTGTAGCTATTTCGGAAAAACTGTTTTCAAAACCTATTTTCAAATGTAAGGCTCATGCGGCGGCATAAGGAAGGATTGTGATTGAAATTCAGAAATGGGAATATGAGGCGGCACCTCGGTTGTTATTCTTGATTATACGAGGCGGTACCTCGGTTGTGATTAAATTATACACGAGGCGGTACCTCGATATGATTCTTGTTGTTATTTCACATTACAAAGTGTTTTGGTGGAAAACATATCTGTTATTTCATTCCTTAGTGTTCTATCAATTGTTGACCGTACATGATCATTGTAGTCCTTTAGTTGCTTCTTTTATGCTATTTCTACTGTTGATTTTTTCGGTATTAGATCAAACTATCATCTTATTCCGTATTAGTTGCTTTCTTACTTCCCATTTTATAACCATATTTCATTTTATACTGTCTATTTAATATCCTAGTAGGTGTCCTGGCCTGGCCTCGTCACTACTCTAGTAAGGTTAGGCTTGATACTTGCTGGGTACCGTTGTGGTGTACTCATACTATGATTTTACACATCTTTTTGTGCAGATCCAGGTACGTCTTCTTGTGCCGGTAGATAGAGATTTATGCTACATGTTTTATCGGAGACTTCAAGGTATTCCTGCCCGGCGTCCGCAGGCCTCGGAGTCACCTTCCTTTATCCTCATTTACTGTTATATTTACTTTCAGATAGTGATGTAGTAGTTATAGTTACTCTTGTTATACTCTGTAGAGCTTATGACTCGGTTCCACTAGTTTTGGGGTGTCTAGTGTGAGACTCGATTTTTGGAAGGTTTTCATCTATTGTTCAGTTACTTTTCGCAATTTGTTTATTCATATCTGTTCAGTTTTCATTACTGTTAGACTTACCTAGTCGTAGAGACTAGGTGCCATCACGACATCCTACAAAGGGAAATTGGGGTCGTGACAACAGTTTTGTTACTTTTGGAAATCATAAAATTGATAGTGTTGAATTAGTACTCAGTTGGTATCTGATGGCTTGTTTAATGGAAACATTCTGCATTTGCTTTTTTAGTGTTGCTTAAGTTCTATAACTGCAGGTTTTGGCATTTCTGTTGAATGCTACTGCAAAAGAAAGCTTATAACAACAAACGCTTGTGGAATGATGGACTTTCAAAGAAATCATCCTCTTTTATCCAATGCGTAAATAGGTTCTCATGTAAACAAGCTGAATAACATACTGGAGGAAGTAAACTCAAGAATGTACTATATTACAAGTACATACAATCCTTGGGTTGGGTATCTTGTACAACTTTGTTCCTCGGTTGATATATATAGTATGAAGCATTAATATGTCCTGAATATTTAATTAGTTTGATAGTACTACTTACTTTATTAGCAATCATGCTAAACGAGTGAAAGACTACAAGAGCATTCTCTTGTTGTTAACTCTCTTTAATAATTCTGTACAAATAAAACAAACATCGAGGTCAGGCATATGCCCGTGCACAGCACGGGCACCGGCATCTATTAACATATTAAAATGTACTTGGTAGTGAAAAAATATTGTACACTATTAATACATGTCATATCCTTTTGTATAAAAATATGTCATTAGATGTTAATATTGCACCTGAGGTTGAGCGTGCTTGTGATCTGTTAAATAACTGAGTTTACTCCGTCAAAAATCAAGGAAGGAAATCATGTAAAAGCTTGCAGTTTTTGCTTCCTGCCTTGCCCTAAAACTAATATAGAGTAGTCTAACTCTATCATATCATATGTGATAACACTTATTTTAGTATGTCAAGAAAAGAATAAAAAAGAATGACATTTTTTCTTTTTGAAAACTATTCAATTTTAGCATCTCCGATTTACCATTCATGACATAACTTTTAGGGATCACTTAATATAACAATTCATTCCTTTACGAGAACAGAGAAAATGAAAAGACACATATAATTTGTCACGACCCAAAATCTTAACCTGTCGTGATGGCGCCTAACACATTACTAGGCAAGCCGACAATCACATAACAACTACGTATTTGCATTAAAAACACGATTCAATAAGCTCAACAGTGGAAAATCCCACGGATAACTGATAAAACAACTGTAACTCAACTAAAACAATCCCAAAATCCTGGTATCACCGAGTACATGAGCTACTAATGTCAACATAATCTAAAACTCTAGTACAAATGTCTGAGAAAATAGAACAGTACTGAATAAAAATGAAAGAAAAGAGAGTCAAGGTCTGCGGGCGTCATAGCAGCTACCTCGAAGTCTCCGAACAGGTACTAGCACTAGATCTAGCAATCACCGCGTCTAGATGTACCTGGATCTATATACGAAGTGCAGAGTGTAGTATGAGTACAACCGACTCAATGTAATCAATAAGTAACAGGACTAACCTTAGGCTGAAAGCAGTGATGAGTTCAGAAGATACAGTCCAAATCAAAATAATGATAACACATATATAACAAGATAATGATAGTAATGACTTAGAGAAACTTCAATATTCAGCTCGTACACAGTACAGAAATTTTAGGCATGCTTTCAAGTTCAACAATTTAAGCTCAACACTGATAAAATATGCAAAGTACAGCTAGCATGAGGAATGTTACATCTTTATGCCTACATGTCAAATATGTATGTCAAAAGTAACGTATCACGATGATATCACAGGTATTCACACTCTCAAAGTACTCAATCTGTCTATCTCAAACTCCCACTCATCACACACAATCACTCAGCACTGTACGGGTGCCTGGCATATATACCCCTCACCAAAGCACGTGTATATAATTCATTGTGCCTGCGCTCACTGCCGGTATGTCCGACTCCAGAGGGGAGGATCCTGCCCAAGCGCTAATATAAAGCCTATAAGGCCTGCTGCGGCGTGCAGCCCGATCCACAATAATAGATAAGACAATATGGCCTGCTACGGTGTGTAGCCCGATCCATAATAATAATAATAGATATAAAGTCAATATGACATATTGCGGTGTACATCCCGATCCACAATATCACTCACAATCCGGATCTCAGGACCCAACTCAGTCATCAATCTCTCTAATCTCACGGGCTCACAAATCTCATACCACTCAGCCCAAACAATGATAACATGATGTAACAGTAATGATACAAAGACTGAGATATGATATGTAAATGAATAAACATGACTGAGTACATAATTGCAGTTTAAGCAAATAACTCAACAATAGAAATAACCTCAGAGAGTCCCAACAGAATAAGCACATAGCCTAAGCATGATTTTTAACATGAATCATAACCCAATTAATCTAATATGTAGGAATTACACGGATAAAATAAGACTAGATAACTACACAGTACCACAGAATCAATCGAATCATAATTACCACAATGCACACCCACATGCCCGTCACCTAGAATGTGCGTCACCTCAACACCAACCATATAACACTTATTCCAGGGATTCATACCCTCAGTACCAAGTTTAGAAATGTTACTTAACTTAAAGTCCGCAAACCAATGCTCCAACAAACCCTTGCCTCGCGAATCGAACTCCGATTGACACGAATCTCTTGATTTGTAGTGAAATCCCTCACAAAAATTGCCCCTAGCCGAACTCCACAAGCCAAAATATAAAACAATATTCTAACCCTCGCTTTGAAATTTTAAATAGTCTGCCAAGTTGTTCCCCTTCGCGATCGTAGAAATTCCCTCGCGATCGCGACGAACAAAGTTTTCTTCCCTCGTGAAATGGTCTACCCGAACAACCAGTCGTGAACGTGATGCTCAGCAACTCAGACCTACGTGATCGCTAACCAGGACACGTGATTGCGAAGAACAAACATGTGAACTTTCCAGACCTCCCCTTCCTTATTCGCGGACGTGTCCCATGTGATGCACAACTAACCAAAGCTACGCGATCGCACCAACAATCTCACGAATGTGTTGAACAAAAATCCTCCTGCCTGAATTAACCCTACGCGATCACGACCCGCTTCACGCGATCGCGTAAGAGGAAACCAGATACAAAAATATCAGCAGTTCTATAAGGCCAAACTCAATCTGAATCTCACCTGAGGCCCCCCGGGACCCCATCCAAATATACTCACACTTCCTAAAACATCATACGAACTTAGTCGAAGCCTTGAATCACACCAAAATAAAATACGAATCGTACCCCAATTCAAGACTATTGAAACTAATGGATTTCCAACTTCTAAAACCAATGCTGAAACCTATCAAACCATTCCGATTGACCTGAAATTTTGCACACAAGTCATATATCACACAACGGACCTACTCCAACATTCGAAACCAAAATCCGAGCCCGGTATCACCAAAGTCAACTCTCGATTAAACTTATCAACTTTCCAAACCTTCAACTTTCCAACTTTCATCAATTCGAGCCAAAATGACCTACAGACCTCCAAATCAATATGTGGACATAATACTAAGTCCAAAATCACAATACAAAACTATCGGAACTATCAAAACTCTATTCCAGAGTCGTTTACTCATAAGTAAACATCATGTCAACTCTTTCAACTTAAGCTTCCGACCTTGGGACTATGTGCCCAAATTCATTGCGAAACATCCCGGGAACCAGACCAACCACCCCGTAAAGTCCCACAATCACAAATGAAGATAGAATAAGAAATAAATGGGGGAACGGGGCTACAATACTCAAAATGGCCGGTTGAGTCTTTACATTCTCCCCCTCTTAAACAAATACTCATCCTCGAACGGGTCTAGAATCATATCTGGAGTCTCTAATAGGCGTGGTACCTGCTTTGTATCTCCCGCTCGATCTCCTAAGTAGCCTCCTCGACTGGTTGGCCTCTCCACTGAACTTTCACTGAAGCTATATTCTTAGATATCAACTTTCAAACCTGCCAATCCAAAATAGCCACCCGCTCCACATCATAAGTCAAATCTCCATCTAATAGAACTGTGTTGAAGTCCAAAACATGAGACGGATCACCGTAACACTTTCGGATCATGAAAACATGAAACACTCGGTGAACACTCGATAGACTAGGTGGTAATGCAAGCTTGTAGGCCACCTCTCCAATCCTCTCAAGCACCTCAAAAGGGCCAATATACCGAGGGCTCAACTTGCCCTTCTTCCCGAACCTCATTAAACCCCTCATGGGTGAAACTCTGAGCAATACCTTCTCTCCCACCATATATGCAACATCATGAACCTTCCGATCGGTGTAACTCTTCTGTCTAGACTGTGCCGTGCGAAGTTGATCATGAATCAACTTGACCTTCTCCAAGGCATCCTGAACCAGATCCGTGCCCAACAACCTAGCCTCCCCTGGATCAAACCACCCAACTGTAGATTGACACCGCCTACCATATAAGGCCTCATAAGGAGCCATCTGAATACTCGATTGGTAGTTGTTATTATAGGAAAACTCTGCAAGCAGTAGAAACGTATCCCAAGAACCCCCAAAATCTATAACACAAATGCGTAGCATATCCTCCAATATCTGAATGGTGCACTCGGAATGTTCATGTGACTGAGAGTGGAATATTTTACTCAACTCAACCTGTGTACCTAACTCTCCGTCACACCCCAAAGCTGGGGAGGCATGGCTGGCACTCGGTGTTGTACTGGCCCGAGCGAACCACTCTGTAACTCATTTATTTTTCTTCTACAACTATCATGGGCCAACATGGCCATGACTCGTAATGTATAACTATAAGTGGGAAAATGTTGTATCAATGAACCATTGTTCTTAAAATAACAATACATATGGGCTGTCAAGGCCTCTGACATACTGTACAAAATGAACCTCTGTCTACAAAGCCTCTAAGATTATTTGACATCAAATGGAACAGGGTACCGGCCTACCCATAAGTCTATAGAAAAACTCTGATACGATGACTTATAGACTGCTGCACTCTGAATGAGGTGGAGTCTTACCGATCCTTCGTTGAATGCTAACCTCGTCTACTATGAGGGCTTGTCAAAATGATTATCTATACCTGCAGGTATGAATGCAGTGTCCCCAACAAAAGAACGTCAGTATAAATAATGTACCGAGTATGTAAAGCATGTAAATCAGTATATAAAGGACATGGAAGAAACATGGAGTAAAAGATTCCACATGTATGTCTAGATAGATCTGTAAATCATGAAATATTTATAGCGTCATGCATATGCGTACAAATATCATATAATGTATAGGTCTGTACGTACATAACATCATCAAGCCTCTGAGGGCATCCCATCATCAATCCACAACCACCTATGAATCTCCAAATCAATAACCGGGCATACTCCTAAGTCTAAAATCACCAAACAAAGCTATCGGAACCATCAAAACTCTATTCCAGAGTCGTTTACTCATAAGTCAACATCCGGTCAACTCTTTCAACTGAATCTTCCAACCTGGGGACTAAGTATCCCAATTTATTTTGAAACATCCCCAGAACCATACCAAACACCCCGGCAAGTCACACAACCATAAATGAACATAGATAAGTAATAAATGAGAGAACGGGACTATAATACTTAAAACGACCGGCTGGGTCATTACATAACTCGAGGAGAATGGAGCAAAATGCCTTCGAGAGAGATGTTTAAACGTTTGTTCGTTGTTTGGAGAGGAGGAGTTGGAGGATGAAGAGGAGGATGGGGTTTGTCTAAAATAAAATATATATATAAAAAACTTTGAGGGCTTTTAAAGTTTGTGTCACTAACACTAATTGAGTTATTCCTATCCGTTTATTAAGATTTGAGTCTTTGACAGTTAAATAAAAAGACTCAAAAGTCTCTTATAAGTTTTCTCTCGTGTAATTTTCACTAATAACTTTGACGATTTTCATATATTTGCTTACATGTCAAAAGTCTTTAAATATTATATAGGAATCCATTACTTAGATAGTCACTGAACTATCTGAAATTATATAGATGAAAATTATTTTTCCTTCATTTGTAATAACAAAGTCACTCAATCATCCCTATTACACTCTTATGGTTACTCAACCAGATTTATTGATCTTCTCGGTGAAACATTACTAACTTGGCAGTTCGCATGGATTTTTTTATATTTTGGACAATATGAAATAATTTACACCAAAATAAATCACAGAAACCTACCCATACACCTAGTCTGACCCGACCTAACCCATTTGTAAATATATAAACCAACCTAAAAGTCACGCTTTTTCTTCTTCTTCTTCTTCTTCTTCTTCTTCTTCTTCTTCTTCTTCTTCTTCTTCTTCTTCTTCTTCTATTCTATAATTGGATCCATATTATTTCTTAAAAAATAACTATTTCTTCTTGTCACAACCCAAAATCTAACTAGTCGTGATGGAACCTAACCCAACCTGCTAGGTAAGCCAACTAATAACAATCCAATTCAATTAGATTTACTCAAAAAATAAATGAAGAAAATAACTGAACTTTTATACACTTCTCAAGGACTGATAGTACAAATTATGAACTACTAAGATTTAGAGTTTACAAAGCTAGTATGAAATAAATGCATCATCTGTCTGAAATATAAATGAACAGATTAATAATTCTAAAGCTACCAAGAACAAGAGGCAGTTATGACCGAAACGCAGGTACATCTTCAATGCTAGCTTCCGCCATACACAGCAACACCAGCATCAACCCCATGTACTCAATAAGTAACAAACCTAACTTTAGGTTAAAAGTAGTGACGAGCTTGGACAAAGGTCATAGTCCAACACCAACAGCCAGGAACTCAAAATAATATAACTAAAGCAGTACAATTAATAACTCAAAGATATAATGCTCAGCCCATTCACATTTCCGAAAAATAGACATGATTTTCAAGTATAACAGTAAAATTCAAATCTTTCACTGAAATCACCAAAATATGTGTAAATCCGAAAACTGTGATTTTTCCCGAAAACATTCAACAATAGTTAAGATGTTTCATTATCAGATGGCATGAGAAAAGTAAATCTCTATGCCTACATGTCAATGTGTATGTGAAGTCATGAATCTCACAATGCCGTACCGCATGAGGAAATGCATCTCAATGCCTACATACCATGTATGCATGTCAACTGTAATGCAACGCAGTGATAAAACCATATGCATACTCTCGGAGTATCAATTCGCTCAGTCCTCCCAGTCATTCAGTCCCCCCAATCACTCGAAACTAGCACTCGGCACTCGCACTCGGCACTAACTCTTAGTAGGTACCTGCGCTCATTGCTGGTAAGTTAGACTCTGGAGGAGCGAAACCTGCCCAAGCACTAATATAAGCCAATCATGGCATGCTGCAGCGTGCAGCCCGATCCCATCATGAATCAACAAAGTCTGCTGCGGCGTGCAGCCCGATCCCATAAATATCACTCACAATCAGGCCCTCGGCCTAACTCAATCATCAATCTCTCTAGTCTTTTGGCCTCACAAACCTCATGCCAATTGGGCCAAACAATGATAATATATTGTGAGACAAATGATATCAGAGACTGAGATATGATATGCAATGAATGAGTATGCAATTTAGGCAAATAACTCAACAGCAGAAATGACCTTAGTGGGTCCCAACAGGATAAGCGTATAACTTAAATATGGTTTCTAACATGGATCACAGCTCAATTACTCTAGCACGTAGAAATTTCATGGATAGAGACAAGATTAGGTAACTACACAGTACCACAGAATCAACCGAGTCATAATTCACACGGTGCACGCCCATACGCTCGTCACCTAGCATGTGTGTCACCTCAACACCAAACACATAGCACGTATATTCAGGTTTCATACCCTTAGCACCAAGTTTAGAAGTGTTACTTACCTCATATAAGCCGAATCTAATACCGAGCAAGCCAAACAATAGACCAAAAATGCTATCCCGTGCGTACCGACCTCTGAATGGATCGAAACTAGCCAAAAATAACTCAAGAACATCAAATAATACCAAAGAAAACAAACTCAATCGATAAAGGTCGAATCTTTAATGAAAAGTCCCAAAGTCAACTAAAAAGTCAAACCTGGGCCCGTACCTCGGAATCCGACAAAACTCAAAAAATCTGACAACCCATTCAATTACGAGTCTAAACATACTAGTTTCACTCAAATCCGACTCTGAATCGATGCTCAAAACTCGAAAATTCACTTTATGAAATTTTAGACAAAACCCCCCAATTTCTCTTTTGAAATCATCAACCAATTGCCAAAAACGAAGATAGATTCATGAAATATAATAAAAATGAGTAGATAACACTTACCATAATCCATGTGGTGAAAATCACTTCAAAAATCGTCTCAATTCAAGCTCCCTAAATCAAAATATGCTAAAATGGCTGAAACTCCCGAAAATAGAGTACTTATAATCACTGGACAGAAATATCCTACACGATCGCGAGACATTCTTCGTGATCGCGAAGAACAAACTCAGCAGCCTCCAAAAATAAACTACGCATTCGCGAAACATCACATGCGAACGCGTTGACCACATGCACATGTACTATGCGATCGCGACAAGACCAATGCGAATGCGAAGAAGAAAATCTCTAGACCCTAGCTTCTCAACTCAAGTCTACGAGAATGTAGGCTGACCAATGCGAACGCGATGCTCAAGTCTCCAAAGGTAGAGAACGCGGTAGAATAGTCACGAATGAGAAAAAGGAAAAAGGCCAGCTCCCATAATACACTACGCGATCGCGACCCAATCTTCGCGATCACGAATAAGGCCTGAAACACCATAAATCAGCAGTGCAAATGAACATGGAAATGATCCGAAATGCGTCCGAAACTCACTCGAGCCCCCCGGAACCCCGTCAAAATATACCAACAAGTCTCATAACATAACACGAACCTACTCGAGGCCTCAAATCACGCATAACAACATCGAAACGATGAATCGCACCTCAAATCAAACATAATAAACTTTGAACCTTTCAACTTTCAAAACTCATGTCGAAACATATCAAATCAACCAAGAATGAACTCAATTTTTGCGCACAAGTCCCAAATGACATAACGAGGCTATTCCAATTCCCGAAACCACAATTCAAATCCAATATCATCAAAGTTAACTACCTTCAAATTTTCAACTTTCGCCAATAAGTGCTGAAACCTTCTAGAAATATCCAAATGCAAATCCGGGCATACACCCGAATCAAAAATCACCATCGGGACCTAAGAACCATCAAAACTTCAATCCAGGGTCAAATACTCAAAAGTCAAACTTAGTCAACTCTTCCAGCTTAAAGCTTCTTAGTTAAGAATCATTCTTTCAAATTAATTTCGAATAACCTGAAAACCAAAACCGGTGATTCACACAAGTCATAATACATTATACGATGCTGCTCAAGACTTCAAATAGCTGAACGGAATGCAAATGCTCAAAACGACTGTTCGGTTCGTTACATTCTCCCCCACTTAAACATATGTCCCTCCTTGAATGTGCCCAAAGCCATCAAATCGCCGTGTAACCTTACCATTCACATACCCGTGGGTGATCCCACATCACCCCATTCCAAATAAGTCTGACATCACAACATAACTGAAGATCCTCACTTCGTCCTTAGCCCATAAACCTTGGTACCTAATTTCCCACATCTGGAATTCCTTATAAGACCCGAATCTCGCATCTACACATTGTACAAATATGAACAAGCTGTATCAAGTCATAACCATATACCAAGATGAAATCACATGATATGCCCTATAGCTCGCATACTCGTTGCAATAATTCCCGAGCACAGTAGCTGCTCAAAACAAACCCAATACCGGTAATAAACTTATATCAAATAAACCCTAGTTTAAAACCTTCGTACACTGTCGATGATGAAAGAAACACGCAGAAACTCATAACCACTCATTAGATCAACAAGTTATGGAGCTCTCCCACTCGTCCGACAAGAACCAATGCCAAATTCTTAGCCGACTTCCGATATTATTCTTCCAAACATACCGTAAACAAATCCGATAGTATCCATTCTAGGTCCAATGACCTCATCTCCTCAAACACCACTATTCTATTGGCATACCACACCAATACAACCTAAAGCTACAAACCATGCAATCCGTGCACCAATAGGCAATAATTCAAATGTACTCAATCACGGAAAATGACTCAAATGAGAGAACCGTCCCGCAAGCTCAAAAAGTACCACCACAGCGCAATGCTATGAACCCATCAGACATAGTAGGAACAAGACACACGAATCTAACATAAAGGATCATATCCCAACATAGCCCCGCTGCAATGTGTGACCCATCCAAACATCGATCCATATGAAATATTGCAAGCCACAATGCTTAAAATCAACAACTACACGCAATTCGACATTAAGTACACAAACTGCATGACCATAACCATGGAGAAGCCAATAACACAATATACCAC